>CACRXK020012768.1:0-14728 GCA_902702795.2 Paramuricea clavata
CAACTGCGTTCAGATAACGGTACAAATTTCGTGGGCGCAGAGCGCGAGTTACGTGAAGCTTTAGAAAGGTGGAATCAAAATCAGATTGAAGAGCATTTAAGACAAACCGGAGTAGAATGGATTTTCCACCCGCCATTAGCGTCCCATATGTCGGGAGTGTGGGAGAGACTGATTCGTGGTGTTAAACAATCGTTGAAGGCTATCCTAGGAAAGACATTAGTTAAAGAGGAAGTCTTGAGAACGGTGTTATCAGAAGCCCAAGGGATTGCCAATTCCAGACCTCTGTGCCCGAACTCGGACGATCCTTGGGACATGGAGCCGTTAACTCCGAATCATCTGTTACTTCAAAGACCAGCGATTACTCTACCTCCTGGAAAATTTGACGATGCTGATTTGTATAGCAGAAAGAGTTGGAGACAATCACAAATTTTGAGCGATCATTTTTGGAAACGGTGGTTACATGAGTATCTACCAACTTTACAACAAAGACAAAAATGGCTTACACCACAACGAAATTTAGCAGTTGGTGATCTTGTACTCCTGGTAGACGAGAAACTTCAACGAGGACATTGGCTACTTGGAAGAGTGACGAAGGTGTTTCCTGGAAAGGATGGTCTTGTCAGAGTCGCCGAAGTGAAAACGAAAAACAATGTTTTGAAACGTCCAATTCAGAAGTTGTCCTTCCTGGAGGCTGACGAATAAAGGTGGTAAATGAGCTAACGTGATACGCTCATTGGGGGGCCGGGATGTTACGGACGCTACTATAATTAATCTAATTATTTCGCGCCGTTTGTTGACATTAGCATAATTAATTTAGGGCCAGTCTTCGCGAGCGAAGCTTTTTGGAAAACTATTGATATTCGTGATAGATATACAAACGTAATCTGCTTTAAAATCGCCATAAGATGTAAGTATTTCTTTCATTTTGACTTTGAAACAATTGAACTTGTTGTTAATGAACGTTATTTGTAATTCTATGTAGCAAACCTTTGTTTACGACCGATATTAGTCGAAATACGGACAGAATCGAGGACAGAATGATGCATGGATATTTGATATGTACAAGATATTTGTCATGATGTACTGCTTAGAATAAACTAAATTTGAGAGTAAATAAAGTGTAATGACGTGGTGATTATTATTTGATATATAAACGACATTCGGTTGGGTTCGTTCCCAACAAATCCATAGGAATGGCCGAAACTATATTGAAGTTTCTTCAACCTGTCCTTGAATTAGGGCGATATTTGCTATACAAATTCGTATAGTGAAAGCCTGCAGTTCGTGTAAAATCATCCGACAAAGACACAAGATCTAGCTGGTTGACGCGCTTTTTCGTAAATGTTGCCAAGTCAGATTGCTTTTAATATTACCAGTATCGGCTTGTTATTGTTCAATCGCGCGCGACGATCGAGTTTTTCTCGTCAAATTAATTTACTGTCATTGCTCTCAGTATATCAGTTGTTTATTTTTTATTTGCTGCGTAAATCTGTAATTTGAACTTGTGGAAAGTCCTGCTGCTGAATTCTGCTGAATATAATTTGCGCCAAGTGGAAGTTTCAAAGTTTCAACCAATTACCATGCTTAGAATATATCACGTGTTGTAGTAATTCAATCTTTTCACACCAGTAGGCCTGGATAAATTATGCCGGCATAATTTCGAGCATAATAGGTCTTCAGGAGCATAATGAGCACTTTCGAGCATTGCGAGCATAATGCGGCATAATGCTATTAATTCCGGCATAATGTTAAAAAAATAATAGTTTCGTCTTTGGCCAGAAAAATTTGGAAAGAAATTTCTAATTTTGAAAAAAGAAATTAAAAGAAATTTCTAACTTTGTTTACTAATTATTCGTGCCCGGGGGGCCGGGCACTAGTAATTAGTAAACAAAGATGGCGGATCGAGATGAGAATAACGAAAACATGGTCATTGTCGACGACGACGGCGAGTTTGACGACGATGAAGATGGCGAAGAGGTTCAAGAGGGGCAAGGACAAGGAAATAATGAGTTGGTTGTCAATGCTTTGACTTTATTAAGAGCTCCCAGAAAGTCAGACCTGGCTCGTAAACGTAAAGTCAATGTTAATCCACGCAAACATCAAACTCGCATTGTACATGCTAAGACTTCAACTGCCCCAAATGTTTCTGTAGCTGTAAGAATCCAAGAATTTCCACAAGAATGCTTCAAGGATACTGCGATTCGCAAGGGAGCATTTTTTTGTGAAGCATGTCGCGAAGAAATATCAGTTAAGAGATCAACTATCATAAATCATATAAACACTCACAAACATCTGTCTGGAAAAGAGAAATTACACCAAAAGGCAAAACGTGAGAGAGATCTGGCAGAAGTTCTACGCGCATATGACGAAGAAAACCATCCGATAGGGGAAACATTGAGTATGAATACCAGAGTATTTCGTCTTAAAGTTGTAACAGCCTTCATGAAGGCTGGAATAGCCATTAATAAGATAAATTGCTTCAGAAGTATCTTAGAAGAGTCAGCTTATAAACTGACAGATCGAACAAACATGGCCTAGCTGATTCCCGTGGTACACCAGGAGGAGAAAAAAAACACTCTTGAAGAACTGACAGGAAGAGAGATATCGATTGTGTTTGATGGTACCACCAGGCTAGGAGGAGCATTAGTTATTATTGTTAGATTCCTCGACAGTGAGTGGAAAATCCAACAGAGGCTTTTGCGATTTCTCTTGCTTGCTAACTCTTTAGCAGGAGAAGAAGTTGCAAGGGAGATCATCAGTGTTCTTGCCAGAGAGTATGGTGTTGCCACAGAGCTACCGGTTGCTACTATGCGTGATAGGGCCAGTGTTAACAATGTAGCAGTGAGAACTATTAAGGTGATTTTCCCCAATATTCTAGATATTGGTTGCTTTTCTCACACTCTTGATCATGTGGGAGAGAAGTTCGATACTCCTGTTCTCACCAAATTCATCAAGCACTGGGTCTCACTATTTGCACACTCACCACATGCCAAACTTCTGTGGAAAGATCGTACTGGAAAAAGTCTCACGACGTACTCACCAACAAGATGGTGGAGCCAATGGGAATGCATTAAACAGGACTTATTCCTTTTCTACCCCCATGTCACAGCCTTCCTGACTGCAAATAGGGATACTGGCACTGCTCCAGCCACAACAAGGAAGCTACTGGACATAATCGCAAACTCTGAAGCCAAGCTGAAGATAGAGATCGCAGCAACTGTTGATGCAGGTGAACCATTCGTGAAGAAGACATACAGCCTCGAAGGGGACGGTCCTTTGGTACTGGAAGCTTATGATGCTATCATCGAACTTGCAAACTGTGTGAGATTGATGCACATGCCAAATGTAACACAGATTTCCTCTGAATTAGCTGCCACAGATGGTCCAGATCAACGCGACCAAGAACAGTGGCAAGATTATGCTTGTCAGTGTGTCCAGCCAGGATTTAACTACTTTCTGGACACCTTTGCAAATGCAGATAATCTGTCACAGCCACTGTCTTGCTTCAAAGCAGCACGGTTAGTTGACCCTAGAAGGGTTAATGACTTGGTACCTACAGTTGCAGATGTCAAAGAGCTTGGAAACTTTACATTCATAAGTAACACTGATCTGGATGGACTAGTTGCGGAGCTACCTGCATACCTGGCTGCGTCAACTGGGGTTCATAACGATGACATCCTTGCTTGGTGGAAAAGACATGAGGACGTTTTGCCCAGATGGTCAAGGGAAGCACGAAAGATTTTCCTCTGCCAGCCTTCGTCTGCTGCAGCAGAACGAGCCTTTTCTCTCCTGAAAGCATCCTTCAATGAACATGTACAGCAAGATTCAGCACTGGAAGATTATATTGAAACATCCCTGATGCTGCAATACAATGGACGCGGCCTTGGACGGTGATGATTGTGATGAATGATGATAAACTATTAGTATTATCTGATTATCTGATAGTATTAGTGATGGACTGATGGTCCTGAATCCTGATTGACTGATAGACTAATAGTCTTAGTAATATACATTACTACACTCTACAGTCTACAGCCTACAGCCACAGGACCTGTTACTCCTGTTAGACTAGTCTGTTAGGATTTAGGAATTAGGAACCTAGAAACATTGTTGTATTCATATTTCATACATTGTTACAGTTGGGAGTTAACAGTTACCACTTCTCATGTTTTCATGTTTGAGTATTTTTAACACGGGCCCGCCCCGGGGCCCGGGGGCCGGGAATCAGCGGATGTGCATGTTGGAATTGAATTTTCTTCGAGCATAATTCGAGCATAATAGGTTTTTTTGTGAGCATAATAGTTGATTTAACGAGCACTGCTTCTGGGCATAATAGCTGAATTTTCGAGCATAATTTATCCAGGCCTACACACCAGTGCGCTAAGTTCGATCTTTGGGAGCAAACATTCAAACAGGAAAGATTTATATTCAAATTTTCTGCTTATAAAGATCGAAAGACTTAATAGAACGCAAGGAGATTGTTTTCAAAGGTATGTCTCTTGTGTATTTACTTATTTGTATGCGGGTAGTTACTTGACACACTGTGTAGTTATATTTTTAAATCGAAGGCCTGTATTTTATAGTCGCTTTGTGCCGATTTTACGAAGGCATCTAAACGTTCAGTTGTAAATTTCGATTTACATAACAGTCTCTACTTATCTGTATTGTTAAGAAAACCGTATACGGCTTATTTCTGTGATATACAGGGTGTCTCAAAAAAAACCAAAATCATTGAAATAACGTATTGTTCGAATTTCAATGCCGTAACACAAAGGATTTTGACAGGGTGATTAATTTGTTTTAAAAAATTAAAATATCTTTGTAAAGTGAACGTTTGTTTGCTCATGGGAATTTAAAAATGCTTCGTAAATTCGTGGGTTTAGTACTTTATGCCTGACATAACAAGTTTACGCTGAGTATTACCATTCATTATAGCAGTTATGTCAATCTTTTATGCACTCGTGGGATTAACTTAGTGCTAGCTAGGCATTGAATATCGAACAATACGTCAATTTCAATGATTTTGGGTTTTTTTGAGACACCCTGTACATATGTGTTGTTCTGTTAAGTATTTGCTATGTTGACACTTGACATGTATACTTTTATAATGTGATTTGTTTGAAATATGCATAATTACACTATTGACGAAGGGCCTTCATAAATTTCGAAACGTCGACTCGAGTTGTTTTTTAAGGTAGTATATTTACATTGGTACTACCCACACTGGTAAAGACAGTTTTAGTATATATTCACATTAATAGCATGTAGACAGCCTTTTCCAATGTATGGCTCTATCAGTCAGCCACTCAGCCTAAAACATGTGAAAGGGGCCGCTTTATATATAAAGGCAAGCCAGTCCAGGTAACTAACCTGGTTCTAGCTCGTTTTCACTGGATGAATGTCTGTTTACATGAGCCTCTTTAGATGAACATGCTTGCCAAAACAAATCACCCAGACTGAGTTGTATAATATCCAATAAAATAAATTGACATACTTTTGCAGACAGTTTTGAAATGTAACTTACAAAAAAAATCACAGAGATCTTTTAATCCATTGAGCCACAATGCGCCGCAGTATGCCCTACTTATTTTTTTTGCTTGCTTAACGCCAGACGCTTTTACTCCTCAGTAGGGAAGCTCTGCAGCTTAATGGGTTAACCAAAAAATCTGACAATGTCTCTAGTTAACCCATTGAGCCGCAATGTGCCCTAGTGCGACTTATTTTATTTACTTGTCTACCGCCAGCAGTGGTGTAACTTTACTTTTTTGACCAATTGCCCTCAGGGCAAGTTGGTCATAAAGATTAGTTGCTCTGAATAAAATTCACTTGCCATCAGACAATGGCTGCTTGGGGTACCTAGGTAGGGGGTATAAATTAAGGCGACAACATGTCAACCTGTTCTCCCACTGTGCTATATGGCTATGTTATACTGCCTGAGATATAGCTTTGGTGCACACAAAATTTGAACCAAGTCCATGCACTATAAAACAAAATATATCTGACAATGAATAGTGGCAAGGCAACTTGCCCAATCGGGCAGCAAGATAAAGTGTTTACTTGCCCATCATGATATTCACTTGCCCCAGGCAAGTGTTAAGTTACACCTCTGGCCAAATGATTTTACTCGTCAATGGGGAAACTCCAACTCTACAGCTTAATGGGTTAATATTCAAATTGATTGGGAAATGTCATTTAGAAGATTACATTATGCCTAAACAAAGCATGAATACTGTGCCAAATCCCGGGTCATGGTATATAGTTTATATGGAAAATCTTAGTTTGGCATTAGCAACATTTTGGGTCAGTTGTGGCAGTATCTTAAGTTTATTTATTTAGCTTTGCCAACTAGGTGTCACCACAACAGCATGTGCCAATTACTGTTGGCTCTTTTACATCACCCACCCTGTCAACTTTCCCTGTAGGAGGAAACCGGGGTACCTGGAGAAAACCCATGACTTTCGACAGAGTGTTCACTTTTACTCTTCACATGAGGACTGGGTTTGAGTCGCATTGAGAAAGTTCTCACTGAGGCTTGAACGTGCAGCCTTAGAGGTGAATGGCAAGTGCATATAACAGCTTTGCCACCGAAGCCCCCCATCTTCCTAAAAAAGTCCAGCTCAGTTATATATTATAAAGTAAAACACAAGTTGAAATATATAGAATATAATAACAAAGTCTGGATCTCACCAAAACTGGGCCAACTCTGGTACACAAGTGCCATCACCTCATATAAACAGCCACTAAATCTGCCTTGCTGGATTATATAGAATGATATTTTTCAATTAGGAATTTTGTAAAAAACAGTTGTTATGCAACCAGTATTTTAAACAGTCTTTTACCAGTGAGAATAGTTGTATTGGATGCAGATGTTACTTCAATTGCATGCTAGCCTTACATTAAACATGTCAAGTGAAAGCATTTTAATTTTGTATTTCTTGCTTTGTACACTAACCAAAAATAGGAAATTCATTGTCAATCAATCAATAATTTGCTACCATTATATATCAACCTTAATATGTATTATTTTCTTAATAGAGATTGTATTTAATATGGATTCATTATATATCCTGATCCTGAATGAAAAGTTATTAATAAAAGCTTCCCAGCAGAAGGCAAGTTGTCTAAGCAAGTGGCAATATATATAATCATTAATGGCATTTTAAGTACTGCATAGTCTATTTGGAAAATGTTATTCTTTTGCTGGAGAGTATGTTTATGGATTAACAAACCTGACAAAGAATGGAGTTGCTGACTTGTGGTATGAAGCTTGTACTTTTAAATTTTAACTAATGGACTTGTATGACATGCTTGATTGAGCAGTGACAACACTACATGCAGTACAGGTATATTATACTAACTTGTAAATATTCTACATTGAAGAGAATGTTAACCTTTTATGTGGCAATGCGCTCTACCTTATTATTTTTTCTGTCTAATGCCAGACAATTTTACTCATGAAGGAGAGAGTGTTGCCACTCAATGGGTTAAAGCCAAATTTCTGTAGATGGAAATTTTGAACAATAACTATCTAATAAGTACTGTGCCGGTTATGGAACATCAAGCCCTGAGAGTCCAAGCGCCAAGAATCCATCAAGCTAACCAAGAGTTCATTTATACAATACTAGTGTCATCCCAGTTTATTTAATATACTACCAGTGACACCACCATCATGGTATAATTATACAGAAAGTTATGGTTACATCTTGGCAAAAGTACTCTTTAAGTCAGAGGGCTGCAGTAGAATTGCAGGGCTGCAGGTTCAATTCATGTCGGCAGGCTTGTAATTGTATTAAAACTGTCTGTACCAGTACCAATGTGGGTAGTACCAATGTGAAATTGCTGTGCTGAGTAATTATATTACTACCTGAAAAAAAAAAACAAACAGAAACTGAACGTTTTGAGCAAAGACCCTTCGCTAGAAATGTCCAGTTTCTGCTTGTTTTTTTTTTTCAGGTAGTAATATAACCACTCAACACAGCAATTGTAATTGTATTCCTTTGCAATTGCTCTCACATAGTTCTAAGGTACCGGTAGCTCTAGTTAATTTAATTGTCTTATTATATTGTATTGATATATTTTTTTATTAAATTCCATGTTTACATGTTCAGTGATGTAAGACTCACAAATTTTCTTCATTTTAATGCGGTGTACAGGTTGTGACATGAAATTGGTCGAAATGACAAAAAAAATTGGTCGAAATGACCAAAAAAAATTGGTCACCTGGATGCATCTGAGAGAACCAATTAAAAATGGTCGTTTTAACCAATAAAATTAACCATTTTATTAATGGGTCAAAACAACCAAAAATATTTGGTTATATTAACCAATTATTATTGGTTGAAATGACCAATTAATTAATGGTTAATTTTATTGGTTAAAACGACCATTTTTAATTGGTTCTCTCAGATGCATCCAGGTGACCAATTTTTTTTGGTCATTTCGACCAATCAGTTTTTACTGTGTATATATATATAGATGGAACTGTTAGACCGATTTCTCGCCCAAGAGAGAATCAACGTGTAGTTTACAATGGACACAAATGTGATCATGCTCTTAATTGCAATCATGCATGCAGTCGAGATCGAAATGGTCCAATGGCCAATACGTACGGGAAAGTAGGTTAGTGTAAAGTGTTCTGAATTAAAACGCCCTTGCACTACTGCAATTACCCTTTGCTTTAATTAAAGAGTAAATTTAATTTAGTGATATACTTCTTCTTTTACATTTCTAAAGAAGGCAAAAGGCATAATTCGGGAATGTTGACAATTGTTAGCTGTTGCCACATTGGTTTATTAATTTTTAGTGCGACAAAATTGTCGCAATTTTCTAGCTTTTTAAAATACTTATCTTACACATTACCACAAATCTGATTCATTTCACATGACGAAATACCGCATGCCAATGAAATTGAAGCTTCAAAATGGCTTCCAAAGCTATCAAGAAATGTATTGAGTTTGAAAGAAAATCAGTTCTAATAAATTCAATTCTGAGTGCCGACCTCTTGTTGATAAGTAATGTCGAAGAGCCCAATGAAGCGAAAGTTTTTCGCAATTTCCTGTAATCCTCGGGTCGCCAAATAGTGCCAAAACAACACGGTGCTTTTGCTTGTTAACTTCCAAGCTTTGAACTTTCCGTGTACTTGGCCATTCTGTCGATGCCAACCGCTCACAAGTATCTTTATTTTACGATCTGTTTAATGCATTAGGAAAGATTCTTCCATAATAAAAAACCAGGCCGCAAAATAGAACTTTTGACCATTATCTGGGCTTGCAAATGTCCCGCTCAGCTTGGAAAAAAGACCATTATTCGCTTAAAGCCGCCATATCACAGAGGAGAGACATACAGAGCCGTAGCTGACCGTAAACACTACGGACTGAGATTACGTTATCATGTACCCACTTTTTTTCAGGCGACCGGGTAGAAAATGATCAACTGCGTGTGCTCAGCAAGTTTAAAGTAAGTCGTCATCAGTTCGTCATCCAATCAGATGCATGCATCTAGTAACTTGCCGTAGTTGCCGAGCATGCACTCAAAAAAGTGGGCACTAGTTACAACTATGTATGTCTCTCCTCTGTGGCCATATTTACTTTAGCTTAGCAACCAAGCCTTTTAAGTCGCTTATTTCCGCTGTCTACAAAATTTGCATACTCTTTCATGAGCCGAATAGCGCCAAAATCAAATTTGTATTAAAATAACTTGTATTTCTTGAAGAAAATGTCTGGTATTTTACTGGATTTCCAAAGGAATTTCCTAGAATTTCAACTCAAAGTCACAGAATCTCCTCTCTCTCTCTCTCTTATGTTAGACAACAGTGCGTTACAGCTTCTCAAACATTGTCGCCATAGCGCATGCTCAATCGTAAGTGAACATGTTATCCACTAACCAAGAGGACCGCGGGAGTCAAATGAATCAAATCATAGTAATAACTAATCCAAGCTTCACTTCTGTTAACTTCTCAGTCAACAATTCATTGACTATTGTGGCAAGGTCATGGCGAATTGCCGGTCTAGTCTTTAGGATTTAAAAACCATGCTCTCGCTCAAATCTGTTTGCGATTGTGACCCTTTTTCTTTGGCAAAGTTTGAAATATTGTCAACGAGAGTATCCTCGCTGTTATCTGGCAATGGATCAGCTTCAGCGGCACTAACACTGTTGTCCTGAACTTCTTGCTCTGCCACTTGCTGAAAATCTTGATTAACCTGAGATTTTGACTTAAAAGTTCGGTCTTAACTGGACATCATCTCAGTCATAGCCGCTTGAATGTCAGCTATATAAATTATTCTTAATCGTAGGTGAATTGATCTCGTCACTGTATACCACCAGCTTGTTTGAAAGCAATTCCGTGTTATTTCGCAATCTTTGTCGCACATGTTTAATTGAACGCTGTAAACAACAATACAGAATTCTTATTGTGCACAATTTACTGCGGGATTGTATATATTACACATTTTATTTAAACTTATATCTGTTAGGCTATATCAGCCAGGTGATCTCGTGTTCGTATTTTAGCCAATCAGCGCTCAGAAAGCGTTGTCCGAATAGAAATCCATTTTGATGTATTCAGTCAATTATATCTTTCGTTATTCTTTATGAAACTAGTTGAAATTTTGTAATTATGTTTGGTTATGAGAACTATAGCTCTGACAAAAATATGGAATCGAAATAAAGTATATTACAGGAGATATTCAGTTGTTTTAATCATAAAATGGATTTCTATTTGACAACTAGTGCCAGTACTTTTCCGCGTATCAAGATCATCTGGAGATATAAATGTATCAGATTGTACTAGTTTCGTGATACGTCACCAAAACACTATCTCAACAAACTTTAGTGGAAACTCAGAAAAAAAAGTTATCTTTAAATACCATTCAATATACTCACCGTAAACGCGTGAATTGACAATAAAATCAAATGAAGCAGACAACGAGCGAAGGTGAAAAGTACGTCCTAACACAACGACAATAACAAATGCACTGACCCACGACAGTGCGTGTGCATCTCCTGTTAAACCGGGTGTGCATAATGATTTGGCAGAATCAACATCAGGTCGACAACGTGCAGAATAAATCTCAACAAGTGTTCTCTTAATTAAACAAACGTTAGGGGAAGACAAATTAGCGATATAGTTCATGGACGCATGATCCACCATCTTTCCTTAGAGGTGTTCGGAGTGCAATTGGGTAAAGGTATTTAATAACACATTTTCGTATAAATTCATAATAGCGGGTGCATAAAATTCGCTATGCTATCTGACAGAACTGCAATATGCACCTCATAAACCTTTTGGCCAAATTTTGAACAATGAAACCTATTTCAGTAAAGCTCACTTCCCTTGTGGTTGTTTGAGCACTCTGGGCCCATTACACTCTGCGCATATATATATATATATATATATATATATATATATATATATATATATATATATATATATATATATATATATATATATATATATATATATATATAGCATGCACGGTTACTCATGAAAAAGATTTACGATGTTAATTTGGGCAATCTTCTAGGATATAACCATGCAAATGTTTTTTTTTATACGAGAATTTTGACTTATATACATAGCCAGAGCACAATAAATACCTCATCACCGCCATCTTTGTTTTACGGCCACTTCGCAGGCGTATAGCCCAAATTAATCAGTTGAACTGAGTGTTTAACGCACACACGCGCAATTCGATAGCATAGTATCTAGCGTTTCACGCAGATACAAAAATGAATATTATGTGTGAAATTGAGGAGTATAATTAAGTCTATACATATAGTATGGAAAGGAAAGTGGTTTCAATATAACATATGTACATTACCGTAAACGTCTAATTGAAAGGTTTCCGAGTCATTTCCATAGTCATTACTTGCATCACATTTGTAGAAGAAATTATCTTGTGGAAATTTAAGATCCTGAATTTCGAAACTTCTCTTCGTGATATGTTCTTTCCCTCCGTGAACCTCGCACTTTTTTGACGCCAAACACTGAGTTATCAATTCATACTCTTTTCCATCTTTAGATCTCCACCATTTAATACCAGAGGCTGGGTAAGATAATACGTTGTACGATAGTGAAAAACCCTTTCCTTCATTAGGATGAAAATTATTTTGTTGATTCAGCATTTGAATATCAGATTTCAATGGTTCTGTGGTGAAATTCAATATTTGAATTAGATTTTGCATGCTGGAAAAGTTTAGGGACAAAAACTTGTTATAGCAAAGACAAAAGCGGTGAATTAATCTATATTAGTATTCACTTAACTAAGTACCATTACAATTCTGATTGGCTGCTCGACCAGAGACCATTACGTATAACGGTGCATATGGTTGAGAAAAAAGATGGCGGAAAACGTTTGTTTTGGAAACTAAGGTTTTGAGGGAACATTGTCGAAAGTCTTCCGCTGGAATAACAAAATGTTTATATATATATATATATATATATATATATATATATATATATATATATATATATATATATATATATATATATATATATATATATATATATATATATATATATATATATATATGTGTGTGTGTATATATATATATATATATATATATATATATATATATATATATATATATATATATATATATATATATATATATATATATATATATATATATATATATATATATATATATATATATATATATATATATATATATATATATATTATTGAACGGTTTGACATATAGTCCAGGCGAGTATTTTTCGAGTTTCGAACGTATTTTTCCGAACCTTGAAAGGGCGAGGAACATGCGAGAAACGAGTTAAATCTCGTCAAGAATGTATGTCTAACCATTTAATAGGATTTTTACAATATGACAAACCTGAAAAAATAGATTTCCATTTCTTTTTTGGAAGGATTTGCATGTATTTGGCGTTGAACACGGCAAATTATTTCAAACGAACCGAGAACAATACCACGACTTGCATACTAAATCACGTTTTTCAGTTTTTATTCAACGGCTTTAAAAAGACAAACACAACTGTCCAAAAAGAAAGCTTCGGCTTTATACGAGCCTAATATTTTACGTCTGAACGGTCCAATTACTTCTAAAATGTTCAAGTAAGTTGTCATGATTTATTTTCGTTAAGAAGCTTGTTTTTGAAATACATTTAGAAGCTCGTCGAGCTTTTGTTTCTAGCATTTTTGCTGCAATTTTGCTCAACAAATACACGTCAAACTGCTCGCAAGTTTGTTGTTTTACTCTTGCAGTTTTATAGCGTTATTTTATTACTGTTTAAGTGTTCGTAATATGATATTAGAGTCAGGAGTGGGCTTTGGCCTAGTCATTTGTCACTCAAAAAAGTCGGATTTTAGACGAGGGAAATACGGCTTTTTACCTTGTAATCCGCTCTCAGATTTTTCGCGTTCTCAAGACCTTATTTCGTAAGATGACGACATTGTCATATAATAAAAAATATTATTATATGGCTTTGCAGAATCCTGGATTGTGATTTGTCGACGTGCGGTCCGTCAAATGCGTATCCGGACTGTGATCCGTATTTTCCCTATCCGGACCGGTTTCCCGTTTGTCAATTTGACAGGCTCGAATTTGAAACGTTTTTACACGTTTATAAGGTCGTTATGTGAAGAAAAAGTATCCTTGGATCATTTTTAAGAATGAGAAGTCTTGGAAATATTAATAAGTATTTGTACCAACACAAATGTTATCGAAAAAGCTGAGAAAACAAGCCGTTTGAACACTTACTGGCAACCGTAAGTTTTGGCAGGAAAATTCTTTGATTTGTTTACTTGTTTCAGAAGATAAATCAAGATGAATTTAATTTAACGTCTTTAACCATATTCTAAACAAATATCATATAAACTGGGTTTATAAGCATTTTTTCTTGGAGTGGGGTTGCCGAAAAAGTATCTCTAAAGCGATTGTTAAACATGTTTTTCCGTAAACAATATTCGGTTACGAAAGCAAATCTAAACGAAGAAAACTAGCAAATAAAACATAGCTCAAAAAAAGCTTTATAGCGCTCAAACAAATAATTATATGAAAATCAGAAAATGTGTTTAAGGAGCCATATAATAAACGGTTTATTAACTTTGTTTTGCTTGGTCTGTACGGGGAAGTATTTGCCATCGGTTTATCCGCACATATCTCGCTCCTTCGTCGCTCGGTCTGTACGAAAACCTCAGGCAAATACTTTCCCGTACAGACCTCGCTTCTCCCACCGCTGTTACAGTAATTTTTTCTTTGTCGAGAGCGTGATTTTATGTTAAAAACAGTAATTTTCCAAGGGTCTTTTCCCCGTTCAAAGATTTTTTGTGCTTCCACATTTCTCGCCAAACAACAACTTTGATTAGGGACCGGTCATAAAGTATGCGTACTGGGGGTGGGGTTGGGTGGCGGTGGAGGGTAAGTTCAATGGCGTATGAAACAAATTAACTAACCCTTGGGGTATGAGACAAATTTTGACATTTGTGGGACGGGGGGGGGGCGAAACAAAAAATGAGTCAGTGCTATGTCTATATGATGCACATTGGGACAAATGATCTTCGAAATAAATCTCCTGAAGTGATGATCTCAACGATACATAAAACTTGGTGAGTCCATTCAAGAAGGTAATAATTGCCTTGAGCTTACTCCATCCGAAGTCATAGCTATAGAAACGATGATGCGCTTTTGGCCAACAAGGTAAACATGTATAATTAGAAAATCTTTGCCTAGAACGCAATTGGGGAGTTATAAAACATAATAATAT
>CACRXK020012769.1:0-14724 GCA_902702795.2 Paramuricea clavata
GGGGAAAATTAGAAGACAAAGAAATCCTTTGTTTTCAACTAAATTTCCCTGGGAAATTTAGAAGACAAAAGCGTATGCATGGGTAATGAGGGAAATACGTGATTAAACGTCCCTGTTGAAACAAAAGAAACCGAGTTAACTATGATATTATAAATATTAATGTTTTGTTTGCTTTACAGTATAATTGCTTCAAAAACTCATTAATAATCCATGAGGAAAGCACAAAGAAAAATCATAAGCGTGTCGTATCTTCATAAGTCGTAGAGATATCGATTTCCCTTGAGTTACATAAACTTTATCTTTGATTTTCTCGACTTACACAACGTATTTTTTGAAAATTACTTCGCCAATGAACTTACTAGATCGATCGATCATTCTTTATGCAATTTAATTAAAACTTTCGCAGCGCGTGTTTTATCAGACCTAAGGCTAAAGATACTCCGCTTCGCCTCGTACTGATCTTTATATCTGATAAAACACTGCTGCACATGTTTTAAACAGTACTTTAAAAACGGATCGTTGCGTATGATGAAAAAAATATAATTATATATATTTATTACATTAAAATTTTTAAAATAAAGAGGAAAGCAATGTTATTTGCATGCGAAAATTAGAGATAATTTTATTTCAGACTCAGACTTTATCGATAAAAGGCAAGTTCCGTTTTAAGAACATTTTAAAAGTTCTGCGAAGCATTTGTGGTTGAATTTTACATTAAATTGAAGCTTAAATTACGTATATAATAACGTATTATAACTTACCTGACATATATATGTTTGGGAAATTGATAATTTTGTAATTAAAAGCGATATTTTTAGGGGTTGTTTCAATTTTTAAAATATTCTTCAAAAAATTATCGTGTTACCATGGCAACTACTTTAAGGACTTTATATTTGGAAAATATAATGCGTTTGTTAGCAAGGCGAGGGTTTCTGTATGCATGAATTTTCTAGTCCTAATTGGTTATCGCGCGCGCGTTCCCGCACTTTCTAATTATCTGTGACGTCACAATTACGAGGTTTAATTGACTTCTTAATGAGCATGTTTCGTTATTCGACAGTCATCACAAACACTTCTCCAGAAAATAGCTTTCCTGAAGAAATAGAGAAGTCGATATCAACTCCTAATATTCTGCAACAGAAAGAAAAAGACGAAAGATTTTACGGTTTTTCAGACACTGTTTCAGAGCCAGATCGTTTTAGAGAATCTGCAGAGCCAGAATTTGTCAAGAGTCCATTCAAGTTAAGACGCAAGGGATCCAAGACATCGAGGCGTGCTAAAAACATGGAGGCTTCCGACCCACCTACTCCGAATGTTTCGGATACTTCGTTAGTACCAGAACGAGCCGCGCCAACTGTTGGGGAAATGCTGGAGCGACCAGTTGCTTTGTCTGCGCGTTTAAGGTAAGATAGCTTCATCATTCGAGAAATGAATGTAATAGAATCTCAAATATGTCGCAGTGTTTTGGTCAGCACGTCAGCGTTTCCGTTAAATAAAAATTTATCAGTACGTGAGATGCGATTTTGTTCTTCTGATGGATGTTAACGAGTTGATGAGTTACTTTATAAATGTACATATACTCACAACATTCATAATTCATGTATCTACTCGTTCGCATGCATCAGAAGAAGAATATCGCATGCACTAGAAACCATAGCAAGAATTCAATTGTAAAGAACCTTAATAAAGGTTGGTGTTGGTGGCACAGTGGTTTCTGCATGTGCCGTTCTCTCCTGCAATAGGAATTCGATTCTTGCAATGTTAAGTTTTTCTTCCACCTTTGTCTTTGATTGGTTCCAGTTCTATTCTATTAAACGCCTCAGTATTCCTTACTCTTTTAGTAATTAAAAACACTGTATAGTACAACTGATGATATAGTTTTATTGCGCTTGTGCATCAACAAAATGCCATATACCGTATATAACTTCTGCAAGTTCGAAAAAAGTTTGACTGACGTAATATATACCGGAATTGATGCATGCATGCATCAATACAGACACTTTATTCAACTTTATTAATT
Organism: Paramuricea clavata; assembly: GCA_902702795.2. Taxonomy (NCBI): domain Eukaryota; kingdom Metazoa; phylum Cnidaria; class Anthozoa; order Malacalcyonacea; family Plexauridae; genus Paramuricea; species Paramuricea clavata. The sequence goes on from CACRXK020012769.1 coordinate 2,021, forward strand.
TAGCATTAAAAGCAGACAAAAGATAATATCAGCATTAGATTCGACGTTCTATATATTCTACGAGCCTCCTAAAACTACAAATTCGATTCTTTGTCAAGGGAGCACCTTCAAAACCTAAGCATCACTGGGGAGTCAGATCATCCATTTGCCATTTCATTTGAAGATGTCGCGGCAGCAGCTTTCAGAATCCGCAAAGGAATTGTGAAGACACCCTGTGAGGTACGACCATGCATGTTGGTTACTCTACCTACTATCTAGCCAAGTACTTCGATGCTTTTATACAAGGGAAGGATGGAGCTTTTAAACAATATTTCTTGTTTTAGAAAACAAGCATTCCAGAACTTGACGACATGGAATTGCATTTTAAGAAAGAGTTTGCACATGTGACAGGAAGGTAGTTCAAGATTTAGTTTTGCACTTTCGCAAAAACTGAATCATTTTATTTTGTAACCTAAACTCTTTGTAACACTGTTGCATGCAAGAAATGTTTCAACGGTATATATTTCTTTGTGCAGTTTTAAAGAACGAGGCGCAAGGAACACGCTGCTTCTTCTAACGGAGGTGAGTTCCATAGAACAAAGCTTATTGAGTGTCCATCATTCCTTGGTAGCACTTTAACGGCTTGCCTTAATAGGATTGTATTATCCGAAATCCTCCTCTAATCCGTATTTACATTTTTCATCTCATCATAATTGTATGATAGGAACAAAAAGAAAAAGGAGTAATTGCTGCATCAGCTGGTAACCATGCTCTTGCTTTAGCATATCATGGTCAGGCATTGAATATTCCTGTGACAGTAGTAATGCCAGAGAATTGTACAATTGTTAAAGAAATGAAATGTCGTGGTTATGGAGCAAAGGTTTTAAATAAAGGACACAATTTAGCTGAGGTTAGTTGAAGTACTCACCTATACTTGCACATATACACATATAACACTCGCATGTTTATACTCGAATATTTGGAATGGGGAATTCTTTCACATTTTGTTTTCGAAATATGGGATTGTTTGTTAGCTGCTGAACGGGATGAGCAATTTTTCAAAACGTGATGTAGAATACAAAATGTTCAATTCTAACAAGTTAATAAAGAATTTCATATATTTTCCAACGTCGATTGTTGCGGGATTTTGCTCTTACTAGGATTTTCCAGAATTTTTAAAAAATAAACTTAAACCTCATCCCTAATATACTTATATACTTATACATTTAAATCTCATCCCCCAATATATACAATTCACCACTTAAATCACTTTACATGCTAAATAGCTAAATTGCTAATTTACAGTGTCTACAGTTGGACAAAATAAAGATATATCACAATTAACAAAGCAATAGAAAATGTAATTTACATGATCAAGTGAACAGCTATAATAATATCACAGTAGTAAAATCTATTTTGACATAGTAACGGTAGTCCAGGCCATTTTACATGAAAATGAAAAGTTTGAGCTAGCTAGAAATACCCTATACCAGGATTGTGCATGTGAGCTAAATAATATTATAAAAGTAACTTTAACTAAGAACAGTAAGGACATAGAAATCATAAATGATTCGTGTCAATTTTTTTAAAAATCAGGCTAAGGATTTTGCAGTGAAACTTGCAAGAGAAGATGGGTTGATGTATGTGAATGGGTAAGTAATTGATACTCTTGGAAAAAAACCCATAATGTTTCGCTTCCATGATGATGCGACTGACCCGTCTTCGTGTGGTTTGATATTCTAATTCCAGGAAAACTGCACTTTCCTACTTTATTGTTTTAAATTTGTTGTTATCTTTCAAGGTATGATCATCCTCATATTCTGGCTGGTCAAGGAACAATTGGACTGGAAATTCTTGAACAAGTTGACGATGTTGATGCAATTATCGTTCCTGTTGGTGGCGGAGGATTGATAGCAGGAATTGCAGTCGCAATAAAGAGTTTATATCCACGTTGCCAAATCATTGTGAGTGATTTGTATGAGGAAATAGTTTATAAACTTAACCTTACCTTGACTGAAAATCAACATGAATATAGGTAGCCTGAAAAATTTACCTCAGCCGGACAATTATTTTTAGTGTCGAGTGAATATCGGGCAAATAAACTGGTTTGCTGATAATCTCATCTTAAGTCAAAATGGTAAAGGCTTAATCTTATCTTAAGTCAAAATGGTAAAGGCTTAAATATGTCCTGGCAGATGTTGTTTAGGAGAATCTAATTAGGTGATACGGTATTATTTGCTGCTGCTCCCATAACTGCTATGGTGCGTACGTGAATTTGAAGTCGACAACTTTGTGTCGATCCAAATGAAATCAAATCATATATATTTGTGCAGTGAATGAAATTCTAATATAATAATATTTAATTTTAGGGAGTTGAATCTGAAATGTGCCCAAGTTTCAAAGCAGCTTTAGATGCTGGTAGACCAGTCAAAATCGACGCTCACCACGCATTAACACTAGCGGATGGTAAGAACAGCGAAAATTAGGATCAACTGCAAAAAAACTAAAAAGGCGTACTATATACGAACATTTTAATGTCTGCACGGCATACGTAACAAACGTTTTGGTGTTCTTTTTTCTGGATAGAGGGGTAAGGTGCTTGCTGTCGTGGCAAATTTTGAAATGTCAACGTTTTTAAAACCACCCACGGAGAATGGTCAATTCCAGCTGTAGACTAATTTTTTATATATCTAGGCAAGAAGAACAAAATCCTTTACCACAGCTAGAAAGAGCATGCTAAATTAGTAGAGCTTCAAAGTTTGGCGGCGAAATATTGTAAAATGAGGAAAATATAGCCCTGCGAAATTTGAAAATTTTGTATTAATTTGTATTACGCACGGGAAAATGCACCACATTTACAAATTATAATTAATACAAAATTTGCAAATTTTGCAGGGCTATATTTTCCCCATTTTACAACATTTCGCAACCAAACTTTGCAATTTTGCTACTTTTAACATGTTCTTTCTAGCTGTTGTGATGGATTTTGTTCTTCTTGCCCAGATTAAAATTTAGTCTATAGCTGGAATAGCCCATTAAGAATGATGAATGCAACTAACCTTTACATTTGGAGAGGCTCAGCCTTATCTATTTTCCATATTTTAAATTTCAAAGTTTTGGAGTCATGATGCTTGTAGAGTATAATTATATTCCACGAGCGAACGCGCCTGTGAACCAACATGGCAGACTTCATTCATCATATTGGTCTTTACCATGTCGGATTGAGCGTGGAATCACAATGGACATAAGTTACCGCTTTATCAGTAACGGCCGAATCATGCAAATAATCTCTCTTCTGTTCATTGTTGTAGGGTTGTGCGTGCCGAAAGTTGGTAAAAATGCTTTCGAAATTGCTAAGAACTACGTCGACAAGACAGTAATTGTGAGGTATCTGACAAACATTTCGCAGTGTCATTAACAAAGAAAACTGTAAAATAAAATTTTACAAACTTTTTTATTATTTCCATAGTGAAAATTACATTGGAATAGCAGTGCTCAGATTGATGGAATATGAAAGAGCGATAGTCGAAGGAGCTGGAGCGTCAGGTCTTGCTGCACTTCTGGCTGGTCTTCTTCCAGAATTGAAAGGAAAAAGGTAAGATGGCCGCGATGTCACTCTTTATAACTCTCTCGAGCTCTTTCTCTATATATCAATATTCTTCGCGAATCGTACGTGCCAGTTCCGAGCCTTGAATGAGCTAAGTAAATTCAGCTGGAGGTGGAAACTGCCAAAACATAATTGTTTTGTGCTCTTACCTTTTGACTCTTAGTTTCTTATAACATTAAATTTAGATGACATGTCACAAATTTTTGTATTGTCCCATCTGAAAGAATTGTCAACACAGTAAAGTAACTTCTTTAGCAGTTTTCGTTTACGTTCTTCCTTGGTGAGGTAATCTCGTTTTCTTGATCTGCAGTGCAAACAAATTTACGTCAGACTTTACATAAGCGATTAAATCGTTTGAAAATTCCCATGACTTATGCTGTAAATAATGTAAAGCATGCGTATGCAGTTTTCTATAGATGACGATCACCGGATCACGGTTGGATAAAAACACATGGGAAGAAGGCGAAGGAGTACAATAATGTACTTTGGAGTTTGAAAATTATTTCAGATGGGACAATAAAATTTTCATGTCACTATTGATAAATTTGACATTCCTATACACTATTTTCTCGTCAGTAGATGATAAACGTACACTTTGGGAACGTGCACCATGCGATAGTAACACCTAGTTTAAAATCTTGTATTATTCATCCAAAACTTAATTTTAGTTAAGAAATCATTTCTCTTTTCAGAGTTGTAATTCCCTTGTGTGGAGGAAACATTGATCCAACCGTACTTGGTCGTTGTATTGAAAGAGGGTTATCTTCTGAAGGACGACTTATTCGTTTCATTGTCAATGTTCAAGACAGACCAGGTGGAATAGCTGAATTGGCGCAACTGATATCGTCGATTGGAGTGAGGTAAGAATAGTCCATTTAAATTTTACCTTCAGAGGAATATTAACCCGAAGAATACCTACAGTATTATGCCCCGTTGTCGTTAAAACTGAATTTTTCACGTTATGAGTATGGATATATTGGGGTGTATTGGGTGATTTGTGGGGATTTCTGTAAATTCTTGGTACGAATTAAGGTACTACATCAGTCGCAACACTTGAGGATGCATGCATATTACCCATTCAGAGGTACAATGATGTTGTGGCTTTTAGGTGGGGTAAACATAGATCAATGCCTGATGTTTGATTAAATTTAAGGAATGACGTGATGTGAATAATCTGACCAAAATAAATTAATATCGGTATTATAATATTATTTTAGCATAAAAGATTTTTACCATGAACGCGCTTGGATGACATCAGGGATATTTAGCGTTCAGGTATGATAAATCTTTATAGAAAATCAAATTGAAAGGTAGTCTGTAGTCCTGGCCAGGTTGTATAGCCTATTAGTTCAAATTTGTGTGGATTTCTATTGTTCTCAATAGGGTTTTATTTGGGTAAGAATCTGAAAGCAAGGGGAGGGATTTGATATCTCCCCAGGGAAAAGCGGGGTTGATAAATAGAATTGAATTGAATTGGATTGATGATTAAATATACACCGGGTTTTATCTATATAAAACCCGGATTTTTGCGGGTTATATATATATAAAACCCGCATAAATCAGGTTTTATATACTTAGATAAAACCCCGTGAATATTTAATAATCAATTCAATTGAATTATATTCATCAACCCCCCTTTTCCCTATAAAGATATCAAATTCCCTCCACTTGCTTTTAGATTCTTACCCAAATAAAACCCTATTGAAAACAAATTTAGAATCTTTGCTTCGACAAACCCATAATATTGTTCGTTATAGCGCTTCTACCTTCGGCCCACTCTTTCCAAATACGATCGAACTGCCCAGATGGTGATGGGTCTTGTGCCTACAGTATATTCGGTATACGCTCAATACGCGTGTTTCAAAACTCTTTGTTTATCTCTGTCTAGTTTGAGCACTGCAAATCCCAATGGTTCGTCATTTGCTTGCAAAAATTCTCTTTCCATAAGCCTAATTTTCATCTGATTCCGGTTGCCTGGAAGCATTTTCTTCGTCGCTACATAGGTAGTTCACGTTTCAATCTCATTTTCATATGGACCCCATGGTAACAACCGTTATTCTCTTAATTCAATGCAAGTATTTTCAACAAAAAAGTAGATTTAATTGTTTTTCAATCCTTACAAATTTGAAGTAAGTCAGTTAATTACCTCGAACGTCGGTTTCTTAGCGAGATACATCCCTCGGGAGCGTTGCCCTCAGAAAGCATCTTCGGGACACGCCCCTCGGGTTGTATCTCGCTAAGAAACCTAGTTCTCGATAATTAACTCTTACTATACGAAAGCCGGTTAGCTCAATGCCAGGTAATTAAAAAATTCAAAGCAAACTTCCCAATAGCAGAGAAATCTTGTCTGCATCAGTAGAAATTTTCTATAGTTTATTTTCTAAAGTTTTTAAATAAACAAATGCAGATATACCCAAACCAAAGCAGCGGGTTAAATTTTAACCCAGGGTTAACGGTAATCCAGCTTTGAACGAACAACAGCAGTTTTGAGGGAAAACAATTAAATTATCACAACAAATGTTGAGCTGTATGATGATGATATTTCATGCATGAGTCAGCTTGTATCATAAATAATTATAAAGTCTAATTATTTTCTCTAAGCTTATATATTGATGAACAGCTAGTAATACCATGTACTAATAAATTTTTGTCATTGTCATTGTCATTGAATGAATTATAAGCAGTCACTATAGCTTTAATTCTCAGATATTATAGAATACCTGTAATGATATATTGCATGGTATATATAAGAGTAGCGATACATGCGTGCATTCATATATGCCTAAATAAAAGAAAACTGTTTTCTAAATAAAACCAAAAGTGAAACTAATCTTCATAGGAGATACAACTACCTGAAAAAGGACCTTCGCTTGAAACGTCGAAATTCTCAGTGTTTATATTTCCAGGTAGTTGTCTATAAAGATTACTGTTTGTAGTCATCACGTTATCTACGCTGGCACTGGTTGTTCGGAAACGTGAAATGTGAAATGAATTGAATAAATTAGCGCCTTAATTTAATTGTTCCCTTCAAAGTCAACCTTCTTCTTATTAATTCGTCCCTATTTATGCTTCAGATAAAAATAATTGCTGAAGTACGCAACCGGGAACATGGGATTGACCTCAGACGATTGCTGACAAGTCGCTATCAGGACGATCTGATGTGGAACACTGATCATACTGCGACATACACACATTCGCTCTGAACATTATTTAATTTTTCACATAGACTTTTTTCCCATTTCTGCATGCATGTAAGAGTATAAATAACGTTACTATATGGTAAGGACTAATATTAACTAGCATCAAATTATTCTAACAAAACCTGAACTAAAATTTAAGCGCAAAGGTTACTAGAGTTACAAATTCAGTTAGACTATTCATGTAAAAGGAAAGAACATTTAAATATATTCAAAAGTAAAATTCACAAAAAAGTTAAAACAAGTTAACAAAAGTAAAAACAGTTAAAAAAAGTTAGATTAGTGTTAGGGTTAGGGGTTAGGGTTGGTGTTAGGGGTTAGTGTTAGGGGATAGGTGACTATTAACTATGAAAATAAGCTTAAACGAAAACGAAAACGAGGCCTCGTTTTCGTGTTTAGGCTTATTTCCACATTTGTTAGTCAAAATCCAAAATTCGTTTTTTTGCATGTGTTGAAGAAGGATGTTCCGCTCCTTAAAATCCATTGCATTTAAGGTGGTCCTAAGTTGAAAACAGTGTTAGTCGTGACGTAATTACCGGAAATATCTATTCGGGTTTACTACATACATGTAGTATATACTTCAAGTAATTTAAAAGGTGAAAATTAATAGACATCCGCACCTGTGCCTATGTGTTCAATTTGTCGAAATAATAATCATGCATGCTTTTTCCCCTTTCTCTTCCATAAGTCCATTAAAAAGTTATAAAATAAATGTAGGCCATGCTATAGTTTTGACCTACAAATCCAATTTTGATCCACGAATTCTTTTCTGATAACCCTTTCTATATATCAAATTTTAATTTGCTTTTGTGATTAAAATAATTTTGGACTGTTTAGTTTTATGTTTATTTCACTGCCAAGAAATATATTCTCTGACAGTCATTCGCGGCCAGCGATTTCTGGTGTTTGAAACTGACCTTGGTCTACAAATTTTTCTGTGAAATTCTTGGCCACTAATGGTTTACCTCACAAAACTGCTTTATCGAATTGAATGGCCATTTCTCCTTTGTAGCCCGTCGATTTGCACCATGTGAACATGTGCACGGTCGAAGGCGGTGCTGTTGGCGTCATCTTGTTTTGGTTGTGTTTCCACATTTCGTATTAGTATTTGCACAGCATTCAATGAATATATAGCATGCAATAATGTGAATGATTTTTTCATATAATATTATGCGTCATTCAGTTTAATGTTATGTCAAAACTTCATCTTTGAGTTGACATATAACGACTATACAGCTAGGTTTTTTTTTGGGGGGGGGGGGTTATCATGGTTTTTAAGAGGCACTGGCCATATTACTCCATTATCATGAGTTATTTTAACCATCCTAGCTAGTTTCGTCCGCATACAACTTTGTAAGTTTAAATTAACGTCCTCAGTCAATTAAAAATATAATTGATATCCGCAACTAAATATTTCAAACCAGAAACGTATTATGAAATACGACGATAATGTACAACACGAAGTGGCGGTTACGGGACATATTATAGTACTGTATTGAGTATAAATGGTGTGGTCATTTTTCGTACGTAAAATTCCTCTTCTTATGAAAAATTTGTCGTAGCATTTCATACATTCGTAGCATGAAATTTTAGTTAAAAGTCATATGAATTTTGATATCAAAATTACAGAGCTGCCTGTGGAAGAGGCTACATATATTCGGCGATAAATGTGCACAACGTGTGGGAATAAAACCAGGCTGCATGCTTCATTACCTTTATTAACACGTATTGTCATATACACGTTTCAATTTTACTGCAATATAAAATCTATATCTGGTGAAGTTGTTCTGTGTTGAAAACACTGCAATATTATTTACTTACTTTCTGATCATTCGATCGTTAATTTTGAATGTACAGCGCACTGTGGTGTTAGAAATTGTGCACTTCCTTCCTTCCTTCCTTCCTTCCTTCCTTCCTTCCTTCCTTCCTTCCTTCCTTCCTTCCTTCCTTCCTTCCTTCCTTCCTTCCTTCCTTCCTTCCTCCCTCCCTCCCTCTCTCCCTTCCGCCCTCCCTCCCTCCCTCCCTTTGTTATCTGGTTGGTAAACAGTAGTAACTATAAATTAAATATGATGTTGATTATTGAGGAGGGGTTCCAGGCGTAAGCCCGAGGGTATTAATTCCGCACGGCTATTTTTCATACACTCGATCACTCGCTGAAAAATAGGCTCTGGGTCAGACGACTAAAGGGAGGGATCTGATTGGCTTCTCAGAGAACTGCATGCCATTTCCCAGAAGTTGAGCAATTTTCGCAAATCAAAATTATTCTATCAAAATATGTCAACACAAATACTTCGTTTTTTTCGTAAATCACTAATACTTCTCTGTTAAACTTGTTATGGGTGCTAAAGCGTCCCAATTCAAGAGCATGCGCTTTAGAAACTACTGCAAGTTTTCTTGCACTTCCGGTTCCGTGTATCCCGGAGCCTATGAAGGTCGCGCAAGACTGAGAGGCCCTGGGAACGAGGATGACTTCATGTTAAATTTCATCAATAATCGTGGTCGCATGGCTATGGTTCACCGTTTACCGTTCGTGGGTGATCATCCTCACTGATCGCAAAATATAGCGGACTGTCATGAATATAATTATGCGAACACTGATTGGGAAAATTTAAAATTTGCATTGTAACGATTGCATGACGACTGCAAAATAACTAACATAAAACATTTCTTGCAAATATATTTCCTTTTTGCAAGACTTTTGTAAATTTCAAAAGCTTTTTTGAGATAAAAAAGCCAAGAGGTTTGCTAAAAAAAGGTAGCAACGACGCCAACGTTAATGATAAGTTTGTTTTAATTATTGATGTATTGTTTGCTTTATAATTGCTTTTAAAAAGTGATCGTTGCGTATAATGAAAATATAATTTGAAATATTTATTGATTGCCCTTTTTTATTAAATGAAAATTTTTAAATAAAGAAGAAGGCAAAGTTATTTGCATGTGAGAATTTAAAATAATTTTATTTCAAACTCAAAGACAAAACTTAAAAGGCAGTTTAGTTTTAAGCCTTTTAAGAACATTTCAAAACGTTTTTTCGAAGCGTCTCTGCAGGTTAAATTTTACATTAAATTCCAGGTTATATTACGTAAAATAACATACCTAACATATACATGTTTGGGAAATTGATAATTTTGTTTATTATTAGCATGACAAAATTAATTGATGCTGATTGGTTGAAAGGAGTACAATTATTTCATTACTTGTACTGCAGTACAATTAATGATTTTCCTAAAACAAACAAAATGGCGGAAAGGTATTTCAAACACAAATGTGAAATGAAATTGCCGTGGAAGAACTAGATGAAAATACGAACAAAAGCACCAAATTTTGCTTGAACAAAAGAACTAAATGAAAATACAAACAAAAGCACCAAATTTTGGTTGAAAGTCTGGCAGGACTGGGCTTTGGCGAGAGCATATGATGTTGACAATGGACCATTTGCATTATAGACTAAATTTTGATCTAGACAAATATTTCATCACAGCTTGAAAGAGCATCACAAAATTAGTAATATTCCAAAGTTTCGTTGCGAAATGTTGTAAAATGCGGAAAATATAGCGTTGCGAAATTTGCAATTTTCAGTCATTTTAGATTACAAACGGGAAATTGATGCCCCAACACCCGATTGGGCTGTCAATTTCCCGTGCGTAATACAAAATGACTGAAAAACGGCAAACTTCGCATGGCTATATATCCGCATTTTACAACATTTCGCAACGAAACTTTGGAATATTACTAATTTTGTGATGCTCTTTCATGCTGTGATGAAATTTTTGTCTAGATCAAAATTTAGTCTATAATGCAAATGGTCCATTGACATTGAGAAGTACGTATCCAATTTTGTCATGCTAATAGTAATAAACAAGTAATTCTATCTCATCATCAGCTACGTCACTACGGAGTACCATGAGAAGCATGCGCATTGCTTGTCAGTCAGTGCATGGTTTGCTTTGTCGACCGGCGAACGTGTTCTGAAGAGCTCTGAAGAAAATATATAAATATTCAGTGGGAGACACACTCAAACCGTAAGTAGCGCTCCCTAATTTCAATAATTTGCAATTCCTTGACTCTTTTTTCCATATTTATAGCAGGTTTGTTCGAAACAAGTAAGAACGACCAAAATATGGATGCGGGAAGAGATGAACAACATAGCCATCGTCAACAAGAGGAAGCCTTTGACGACGATGAGCCCAACGCTAGTCCACAGGACGAACAATCTGCCCTGAATGGGCAACATACAAGCTCACAGAGCATGAACAGCGATGTTTCTAATGAACAATTCGCTAAAACTTTGGCCACAATGAACGAAAATATGGCCAACATGGCTGCAATATTGGGCCAAATATGGCAGCACGTCGATTCTGGCGGGAAAACTGCAAAGGCCAAAAAACGACAACAAGAGGATCAATACTCCTCTGAGTCGGAGCGAGATGAACACACGGCAAAACGCCGTCGCTCAGCTCATGAAAATGAGGACAGTCTTAGCGTAACGGCCAGTGATGACGAGGTAAGGCAGTTACTGAATGACAGCGATACGGCGCAACAACAAGACGAAAGCCCTGATTTACCCGACGACGATTTGCTTCAAGAACTGGAACAACAGTTCAGTGAAGACAAAAGTCTAGGGTCCGCAGTGGGGGAAAAACTAGCAACTATAGCTATTAATCGCTGGACTGAAAAATTAAGTCCTGACAAAATCAAGGAAATAAACGAGAAATACAAACAACCGCTAAACTGTGAAGCTATGCGAGTTAGCCGCATTAATCCAGAAATTTGGTCTCAAATCAGCCAACACAAAAAGAAAACAGATCTTAGACTGTCAAGAATGCAACAAAATGTCCAAAAAGCAGTTTTTGCCACGCTTCAAATGGCGGAAACTTTAAGCGCCAAAAATCAACCTTCGGCATTGACCGAGAACAAGAAAGGCAATGACCGCGAGGCATTACTTCGCATCGCAGTGAACCTCATTGCAATGTTGGGGCATATGAATGCTGATGTAATGTCCATGCGACAGGAGTCGATTAAACCAGCGTTGAAACCAGAATTTCAAAAAATTTGCCATGCAACTGTTCCGCCAAACTCAAAATTCTTATTTGGCGATGATTTGGCGAAACTGGTTCGCGACTCAAAGGAAATAAACAGCATTGCAAGCACACTGACGTTGCCAAGAACAGCTCGCAATACTAGCACAGCAAATACGAGTAGACGCAATACTCACACCTACAGCCGTGAGGATATTAATAACTCATACACGGGTGACAACCGTGGTAGAAATACATCTACGAGGCCTTTTTTATGGAGAGGCCAAAAACCATATCGCAGGCGACGCGGCACGAGAGGCAACGGGTCCCAGAACCAGCAAAGGAAGTGAGTTTAGCTGAGAAAATACAAACACTTAAAGAGAATGTAAGTTGCAGTTATTTCGATTTTTCCTTTTTGATCCAATATCTTGAACAAAAATGTATAGATTTCAAAGCAGGCAGGACTGCTCAGAGGTTTACAGCATGGAAAAATCTGACCTCAGACAAAATAATACTTAACTCTATCAGAGGTATTACAATACCCCTCGATGAACTACCACACCAAGGTAGGGTTAATCCTAACCCAAAATTTAGTCACATTGAGACACTGGCTATAAATACTGAAATCGACAGACTACTTGCTAGGGAAGTAATTGAAATAGCGTCACATGAACCAGGGGAGATAATCTCTCCTATTTTTGTCAGACAGAAAAAAGATGGACAATTCAGACTCATTCTGAACTTGAAAGAGTTCAACAAGTCTGTGACCTATATCCATTTTAAAATGGACACACTACAAACAATTACAAATCTTATGACAAAAAATTGCTTTATGGCCTCAGTTGACCTAAAGGATGCATACTATACAATCCCAGTGCACAAAGGTCATAGGAAATATCTAAA
>CACRXK020012770.1:0-14723 GCA_902702795.2 Paramuricea clavata
AAAATAAAACTTAAGCGTGGAGAAATGAGAACTCGACAAAATGAAAATTTAGTTTGTTTGGCATGGCAAGATAAACGTTTAGTCACAATTTTATCGACCAATGTCGATCCACAGCCCGAAGTTTTCGGCCCTTTAGATGAACGCACTGGAAAAAGGAAAGTCGTTCCCGAGGAAGTGCGAGAAAAACCCGCCGTCATATCATTGTATAATAAGTATATGAACTGGACGTAAACGACCAGTATAGGAGCTACTACCCTGTAGGAGCTCAATCTAAAAAGTGGTGGAAATATTTGGCTTGGTTCTTCGTGAATATTTCGATTGTAAACGGTTTCATTTTACAAAATTTGCAGACTGATCGACGCCGTCGCCTAAAACATTTAGATTTCCGTCTTGTTTTGGCAAGACAACTTATTTCGACCTATAACGGCTACAAAAAGATTTCTAGTGCTCCGAGTGGCCGTAAAAAAGATGTTCCAGTGGGTAGAAATGTCAAGGGCCATAGCTTAGTGAAGTCTTCAGAGCGAAAACGAGCATGTGGGATGTGTTCGAAAGCGGGAAGGAAGCGTGCGTCGGGAAGAACGTTTGAAAGTATATATAAGTGCGAGCAATGTAATGTAAATCTTTGTTTTATGGAATGGCATCAATAAAGTTAGTCTTACTATTAGACAAAACCATTCAATGTTTGCATGTTTTATATTATGCTGTATGTAGTGTTTTTTAATAAAAACTGGCTCTTTGCCAGGCAGTTTGCCGAACAAGGAAGCCATGTCAATGCAGACATGACAGCTCTGTCATCATCTATCATAGTAAATTTCAGATTTCACCCCCAAACTCTGCTTGTTTCATTTAAGTTTAACAAGTATATAAATCAGAGGTAAATTTCTATAAAATTAAGACAAAAACCAACCCGTCAAGGCATGTATTTATAGGTGCATTTTGTTTTCAAATATTGTTATGGAGACAAATTATACTATAATTATACATTACATATTTTTTTGCATGAAGGCAACTAAAAATATTCATGAAAAAATCTCATTTTTTTAGTAATACAACCCCATTCGTTATAAGAATTTAAATCCTGGCTTTTCAAGTATTTTGTAAAACAAAAATCATAAAGGAAATGATAGAAATGTTAAAGTTTATAGTATTTCAAGCCTTTAAATATCCAATGTCTTAATTACAAAGGAAACATTTTTAAGAAATTAGCTATGTATGAAGTTCTCACTCATTTATCTTGTCTGTTATGGATCTAGTTGTGCTCATTTATAGAAAAAATGAAAGCTTATTCATTACTCTATTGTCTTGCCAAATTTCATGTTTTACCATTACATTGCACTTGAGCTAGAACCATTCATGTAAACATAGTTGGCAGGAACTAAAATTCGCCATTTTGCTTGTCCACTTTGGGGGTAGAAACATTGTAACAGCTTGCGCGTTAATGAGCTAAACTATCATGTCTATGAATTAGTTGGTGCACGTACCAGGCTCATTCGTAAAATTCCTTTTATAGCGCTGGGTTTGGGCTTACCGCAGGGACAGACTGCTTGTTACACTTAACACCAACAATGGCATTGAATGTCAAAACTTGGCATTCAAATACGATTATTTGGTCGACCGGCATCGTGCATCTACTCTCAGTACAATGTTGACAATTCTCGTATAAGAGTTCATACCCGAAAGCTACGACAGGTACGGGCCTGATAGTCAGTGGCGGCGCGAGAGTTTGTGGCGCCTGGGGGAAAAGTAATTTCGATGCCCCCCTCCCCCCCCACATTTGGGGGGGGGGGATTGAGCAAATAAAGTACTCGCTGTGTAATAAAATGGATCGACAAATGTCAAATATGGTACATGATATATCCACTTATAAAATATACACCGTGACAGTAATTATAAAAGGACATAATTTAAACTGGTGTACTGGCGCCTGACGGCGCCCCCCTCTTCTGGCGCCCGATGTTTATATAGACTGTTCAACCACCTTCACGATACCAATTACCATAGATCGCAGAAGAAACATAACGGTCTAGATGCCATCATCGGTACAAAATGGTGGTAATATGATACATTAAAAATCATGAATAATTAATAAGCTAAAGTACTGATAAAACGCAATCTGGGAGTACTTTTAAATTACTTCAAATATGCCGACACCATTAGTATTGTTTCTACATGGAATGCTAAATAGGAGAACATTTTACATAAAGAATACTAATTAGGAGCCAATTTTATATAAATAATACCAATGAGCCTTTTGTCAGATATAAAGCCCATGCACGTGATATATTATCAATGATTTCATAGGTTTAAATGCTTATGAATTATTGAGTTTTTGAAGACTAATTAGTAATTCTTAACTTCTGTTAAAGATTAGCTGACAGGGAAGTTGACCTTTATTGGAGTATACTATAAATGCGTACATGCGACCTGCATTTTAAATATGATAAAACACTCTTGGTCGCCACTTTAAATACTACATAACTGATTTTTATCAAAGTTGAGAATACTAATAAGCTTTATTCTTTTGTTCATTTTTTAAATATGTTAAAATATTCGCGTCTGATTTGTATGGGCAATTACAAAGGATCGCCTTCGGCTCGCCATTGTAATTGCCCATACAAATCAGCCGCTCATATTTTAACTAGTACATAAAACACACCTTTATCAGTTGCATTTTTTGCAACTGCTCCCTGTTAGTCAATTACCACCTTAGGAAAATACAATTCTGTGTATTGTACACATTTATCCATAATATAAAAAAGCTGTGGTGCTGCATAGGCAATGTGAAGTATATAGCCATGCATTAGTTGAAATGTGGTGAACTGCCAATTGTGTTGAGGTAGCTGACGTTTCGAGCGAAAGCCCTTCATCAGAGAAGATGAAGGGCTTTCGCTCGAAACGTCAGCTACCTCAACACATTTGGCAGTTCACCACATTTCAACTAATGGCTATATCCATAATATAGATCATATTACCACCACATATATTATACTGTACTGAAGATGACATCTTGAAGGTTTTGAAACATGTTTACTATTTACTATTTTCTTTAAGTGTAAAGTAAAAGCTGTCGAGAATAGAGTGGTGCCTCGCTGACGACAGCAATAATAAGGAAAACATTACACAGTCGCTTGAGGGCACAGGAGGAATGAGGGTCTTCCCGAAATGCAACGCGCGAATCAGTGCTGCTCATTATTATATTCAAGCTATTTATTCTCAACGCGCCGTTCGATGAAAACTGTTGAAATATATTGCGATTTTTGCCGTGAAGATCTCGTTTTCTTAAAGGTATGTTTTGAGAACCTTTTTGTTTAGTAATTTAATAAAAGAAATTTTGAATAATTTTGTATATACCTCACATTTTACTTGTGTTAAATTCCCATTGTATTTATACATGTTTTGGGTGTTGGAAAAGTGGCATTGAAATATTCTGGAGTAAATTGTACTTTTTTACAAGGAAACTAAAATAAAATCACATCAGTGAATTCAGGAATGTTTAGTCTTTATATTGATACTTTAAAACATAAATTTACTCCATAAAACCGAAGAGTTATCGCAGTTTGAAAATGAGCTATTTTTGCTAATTATCGAATATAACAAAAATAGCTCATTTTCAAACCGTGATAACTCTTCGGTTTTATGGAGTAAATTCAAATTCGTCACGTTCAAAAACTAATGGTCAAAAGAAGTATTTGCAGACTAAACGCTTCAAAGACCTTCCTAAAGCAAGATGGAAGGGGAAGACATGTTGTGTTGGAATCAGAGCAGAGGAACTAAAGCGAAATTTGACTATACAAGATATTGCAGACCAGGAATATCAAACTACTAAGAAAAAGTGTTGCACCGTTATAGAGACAGAAATTATGACAACTACAACAAGAATAAAAACGTATATATATATATATATATATATATATATATAATCTACATTTGACATGGATTAGTATGTCTAAATCGATCGTCTACACTCCTCAATGTCGATAAATATTTTAGGAACTTTAAAGTCTCATACGTTAAATTTGACGTTCTTCGTTAAAATACAGTTTCGTAGGCTTAATGCGTAACTACTGAACAATTGATAACTCAACCTTCATACACAACAAGTATGTAAACTATATATCCAAAAGTCAAAAAAGTTTTTCAATGTGATTGAACTTGTTTCTTCGACCTTCTGTCACACTCAACAGTTTCGTTTTTTGAAAGGGAGTCCTGGAGAAAATCTGCCTGCCGTCTCCTCTTTTTTGGTTTTGTATGGGCGATTACCGATTACTTGGTATCGATACCACCCAATACCAGGCCCAAACGGGAAGTAGTCGATACTGCACGGTATCGAAAAAGTGTTTTCATCACTTTTAAAATTAGACATTCATTATAATTCTGAAGTTGTGTCATCGTTTTCATGGTTATTTCTAATAAAATTTATGTACTTTTTTTGTATTTTGCTACATTTATCAATTTAATCAAACTTTCCTTTCCTTTACTTTATTTGACATTCTATCCACTTCCCTTATTAATTGATTTCTGACCTCGCTGACAGAATAAATAATGAAAAGGCGGGAAATAAATTAATTTTTGTTTTTTTTATGGATTAGAATGGAGGATCAAATCGTTACTGTTAAAAATATGTAACTTTCTGTAAATATGTCGCTACGTATACTGTGACTTAATTACATTTGTTGTTTTGAAAATTGGAGGAAGTAATCGTTTGGGTAATCGATACCTCGATACTTTTACGAAAAAGTAATCGGTATCGTATTGAATCCGATACTGGTGGCATCGCCCATCACTATATGATCTGTTCAGAATGCAATGGTTCAGGACTTTCCAGACGCGTGGCCAGCACCGCCTGAGTGCAGGCTACAGCTTCAGCGAAATAGGAAACCCCCTGATCTAGGGTAACGCCTATACGCGGCGACATCATTAGAAAAAAATATCGACAACATGACTCCTCAGGAAAAAATCATGCAAAGGGAGAGCAACGAAAAAAAAATTTGTGCAAATTTGACTTTGCCTTCTTGCAGTTCTTGTTCTAGTTCGAAGTGTTTTCGACTCCAACTTTAATTAATGTTAAAAATTCCCACATCAGATTGCGTGAAATCGCATTTGCGGGATTCTAAATTTCAAAATTTTCTCCGGCGGAAGACTCCCGCACCGCCCGCTACAATCCATCTTGGTCAACCCTAGCCTCACCAGGGAAGAATCTTTCAGAAAGACTCTTTATCAAGCAGCACTGTATTCTGACAAAAATTGTTACTATGTTATTCTGAACAGGCATATGTGATTGCTATATATGATAACTATCCAAGTTTTAACTGGAAAAAATCCTGCAACGGCATGTCTCCCGGAAAAAATATCTTACACCCTGCCATTGGCCCCCAAAAATATCTGCCTTGAATAGATTTGGGGAAAAAATATGTGGAAAGACTAAATCTCCCAGGCATACTCTTTTAATTTTTGTGCACATGCGTATGCACCAGTATAAAACGCAGTAACCCAAAACACTTTAAAACACTCTAAATCTAATACTATCTAAAACTGCAAAGCAGCAATCGAAAACCCAATAAAGCAGCGTACAGCGGGGTAGAGCGCAGTACAAAACAGTTTAATTAAAGCAATTTAAACTAGAGTAAAGTAGTGTAATGCAGTGTAAAGTAGTATAAAGCAGTGTAAAGCACTGTAAATCACTGTACAGCAGCCTAAAGCACTGTAAAGCAGCGTAAAGCAGTGTAAGGCAGGGTAAACAACGTAAAGCACTGTAAAGCAGCGTAAAGCAGCGTAAAGTACTATACAGCACTGTAAAGCAGCGTAAAGCACTGTAAAGCAGTGTAGTGTAAAGCAGTGTAAAGCAGTGTAAAACACTGTAAAGCAGTGTAAAACACTGTAAAGCAGTGTAAAGCACTGTAAAGCAGTGTAAAGCACTGTAAAGCAGTGTAAAGCACTGTAAAGCAGTGTAAAGAACGGTAAAGCACTGTAAAGCACTGTAAAGCAGCGTAAACCAGTGTAAAGCACTGTAAAACACTGTAAAGCAGTGTAAAGCACTGTAAATCACTGTAAACCAGCCTAAAGCACCTGTAAAGCAGCGTAAAGCACTGTAAAGCACTGTAAAGGAACGATGCATGTCAACCTGAAACGTGGTCAATTTTGCATGTGTGTAAATTTTTTGGACGGGGGGTTGCGTGAGGTATTTTTCGGCCAGGGGGGCTACGCGAGTTTGAGAACACAATGAAAAAACGTGAAAGGACTGGACGGGTACTTTTGAGTCATCCCATTTAGCATTCACTTAGCATGCAGAGCAATGCCATTAAAATATGTAACATCATGTTAAAAAGTGGCAAGATGGCGTAAGCACTGAGGCTTTATATGCATACAATATTTCTGGAAACCAGGCAGCAGTACGCTATGTAATGGAAATGACACCAGCAGTGCCAGAAATGTGGCTTAGTCTTTCCTCTGTCAAATTATCCTGGTCTGCAAGTTGTACAAAGAGATACACAATACCTTTTCCTCCATATATAGATAAAGACAACATTTCTGAAAAATATTGAAATTGGTCAAAGGCAATGAACAATCTCTCATTGTTATCTGATCATGCTCCCGCTGCTATAAAACTGTACAAACAAGGTGGCACACTTGTTGGTTTAAAAACAGTTTCTTTTTTATAAAGGAATACATTTTCCAACACATTTTAATGCATGTTCCCCATCAAAGTATTTCAGATTTGAAACATCCTAACCATGAAAATGTACCAAATGACTTGCAGGTGGTATGCAGCAGCTACGCATCATCTGCCAGAGTTTTGGCAAAACACCGAAAATATTAATTTGTATTTACCTAGTAAAGAAGAGTATATAACAACCGCTTTGTCATACATTAATACATTGTCAGACGCCTTTTATATGTGGCAAACATGCATAATTCCACTAACATGGTTAAACTTTGATTTGCAAAATGAAACTACGACTATTTTGTTAGATACAAATCAGCTGTCTGTTCAAAACCTTGTATTGAGATCGGCCAAACAACACAAGGAACACTTTTCGTCCTTTGCACCAAGTGAATACCTTGACACCGATGCTAGTTTGTTTCAGGCTCGGACGCTGATGACGAATTTTCGCCAATGGATGCTTCTCATCCTTCTCCCGTCTTTCGTCGTTGTCATGGTTCTCTGCCAAATACATGGAGCAAACCGATTATAGTTACTGGTGGTGGTGGCTGTGGTAAGTCATACACTATTCGCTCAATTGTGAATGAGTATTTAAATACTTGAGTATTGAACATTTTGAAATACGATCTAAAAATTATAGACAAATTATCAATGATTCCTGAGACTATATTCCAACACATTTTGAAAACATTAAATCTACTTTTATTTAGACCTGTACTTGTGCTTTGTGGAGATTGCGCTCAAGAACAACCGTTTTCAAAACATAATGTAAGACTCATGCGACATCCAAGTCCATTTACTAATAAGCATTTTATTTCCACAACCTATCGATATAATTTACTGGGTCAACATCTCGTTGGTAACGCCCAGTATCTTAAGTTCTTAAATTATGTCAAGATGATATAGTTACAGATGAAGACATATTCCTTACCTGTGTGATGCGAAAACATCTTCCCTACCAATACCCTAACTGTGGTATCATCCTTCTTGGGGACTATAAACGACATAGAAATATGTCTCCTGTCAGCAAGACATAATTTAAAGCAAGTCGACAAAGCCCCCAAAACAGGTTCATCAATCCTCGACCTCATCACTACTCCTACCACCACTTGGATCCTTCGACCATAATATCTTACTATTGGCCCGCTCGTTACATAATTCTAGCCATTGTACTATAATATTCCGTAAAATTATTCTGTTATGCCTAAGATGGTTTACTGCAGATGATATTACAATTTTAAGACCATTCTATTTATTTTTGGAAGAACATGAGCACCACCAGCATGGTTATAAAGTCAAGTGTTGTCGTATAAAATTAAGACCATCACCACAGTCTGTAAATGACAAAATTAATAAGTTGACCGACCCAACTCAAAAAACTTGTTAATCACATTTTCTTCAATTACGTGGCAGCGTAATTCATGAGAACGAAAGTTTAAAAATATATTTAATTTTAAAGAAACAGAAAGAATTGAATGTGCCCTTTGGCCAAGTTTGTATCCACTTACGAAATGGTGTGAAAGTGCGATTTCCAATAACAATTGCAACCTAGCACGAAATTGTCATTCAACATCAAATTACATTCGCAAAATAATTGACTATGGTCTACACTTTGAGTTATTTCAGTATGACAGATGGCTGTTTAAAACTACAAGTGGAGCAATTAACACTACCCAGTTACTAAAATGCTCACCAACACAGTCTTTGAACATGAAATCCTTTTCAGCAACGTTTTGGCAATGGCAACATTGCTTTGTCTTAGACGCCGTAGATCAATATGGTCTCCCAGATGTATTTATAATATTAACCCATATGAATGGTCATTCCTGTTTCCGTCATGGATAGAAAGAATTAGACAGCAAACAGGAAAAGGACCAACTAAGTTAGCAGGTCACAAAACTTCTTACATTGTCAATATATTAATCCAAATTGTCAGAGGCTATTTATGCAGATCAAATAGCCAAAAATGGTCGAATCATGTTTTTAATTATAGTGGTAATGCTAAACAAAAAATATTAAGACCTTTTTTTATCGTTGCAAGTTTCAGGAAAGGGGAACCATACACCTTCATTTGCCTGTGTGGTTAAAGGATTTTAGCAAGATGCAACATTGTTTAATAAGCAGAGATTTTCCAAATGACAACCCTGATTTATGCTATCTTATAAAAAAATATAAGCTATCAGATAAACCTACCTGCTTCTTTTTTAAATCTGCAAGAAGCAGAAACATATTTTGAATATAAAAATAGCACTAGCATTTTACTTTGTAAACATTCAGCTGAGGCATTTGCTCTTAATTTAAAAGCTTACATTTCAACTGTTTTACCAATGTTAAAATGTTTGATGGACTTTCAAATTACCGATGGCAGAGCAATGCTATTAAAATATGTAACATGTTACGAAGTGGCAAGATGGCATAAGCACTGAAGTTTTATATGCATACAATATTTCTGGCAGCCAGGCAGCAGTATGCTATGTAACGGAAATTAAACCAGCAGAGCCGGAAATGTGGCTTAGTCTTTCCTCTATCAAATTATCCTGGTTGTGCAATTTTATAAAGAGATACACAATACCTTTTCCTGCATATATAGACAAAGAGAACATTTCTGAAAAATATTGAAATAGGCCAGAGGCAATGAACAATCTCTCATTGTTATCTTGGCTCTGCCAGGTCGATCATTCTCCAGCTGTTCCAAAACTGTACAAACAAGGTAGCACACTGGTTGGTTTAAAAACAGTCTCTTTTTTATAAAGGAATACATTTTCCGACACATTTTAATGCATGTTCCCCATCAAAGTATTTCAGACTTGAAACAGCCTAACCATGAAAATGTACCAAATGACTTGCAGGTGGTATGCAGCAGCTATGCATCATCTGCCAGAGTTTTGGGAAAACACCGAAAATATTAATTTGTATTTACCTAGTAAAGAAGAGTATATAACAACCGCTTTGTCATATATTAATACATTGTGAGACGCCTTTTATATGTGGCAAACATGCATAATTCCACTAACATGGTCAAACTTTGATTTGCAAAATGAAACTACGACTATTTTGTTAGATACAAATCAGCTGTCTGTTCAAAACCATGTATTGAGATCGGCCAGGCAACACAAGGAACACTTGACGACCTTTGCGCCAAGTGAATACCTTGACAATGACGCCGAGTTTGTTTCCGGTTTGGACGCTGATGATGAATTTTCGCCAATGGATGCTTCTTCTCCTGTCTTTCGTTGTTGTCATGGTTTTCCGCCAAATACATGGAGCAAACCGATTATAGTTACTGGTGGTGGTGGCTGTGGTAAGTCATACACTATTCGCTCAATTGTGAATGAGTGTTTAAATATTTGAGTATTGAACATTTTCAAATACGACCTAATAATTATAGACAAATTATCAATGATTCCTGAGACTATATTCCAACACATTTTGAAAACATTAAATCTACTTTTATTTAGACCTGTACTTGTGCTTTGTGGAGATTGCGCTCAACAACAACCGTTTTCAAAACATAATGTAAGAATCATGCGACTTCCAAGTCCATTTACTAATAAGCATTTTATTTCCACAACCTATCGATATAATTTACTGGATCAACATCTCGTTGGTAACGCCCAGTATCTTAAGTTCTTAAATTATGTCAAGATGATATAGTTACAGATGAAGACATATTCCTTACCTGTGTGATGCGAAAACATCTTCCCTACCAATACCCTAACTGTGGTATCATCCTTCTTGGGGACTATAAACGACATAGAAATATGTCTCCTGTCAGCAAGACATAATTTAAAGCAAGTCGACAAAGCCCCCAAAACAGGTTCATCAATCCTCGACCTCATCACTACTCCTACCACCACTTGGATCGTCCGACCATAATATCTTACTATTGGCCCGCTCGTTACATAATTCTAGCCATTGTACTATAATATTCCGTAAAATTATTCTGTTATGCCTAAGATGGTTTACTGCAGATGATATTACAATTTTAAGACCATTCTATTTATTTTGGGAAGAACATGAGCACCACTAGCATGGTTATAAAGTCAAATGTTGTCGTATAAAATTAAGACCATCACCACAGTCTGTAAATGACAAAATTAATAAGTTGACCGACCCAACTCAAAAAACTTGTTAATCACATTTTCTTCAATTACGTGGCAGCGTAATCCATGAGAACGAAAGTTTAAATCTATTTAATTTTAAAGAAACAGAAAGAATTGAATGTGCCCTTTGGCCAAGTTTGTATCCACTTACGAAATGGTGTGAAAGTGCGATTTCCAATAACAATTGCAATCTAGCACGAAATTGTCATTCAACATCAAATTACATTCGCAAAATAATTGACTATGGTCTACACTTTGAGTTATTTCAGTATGACAGATGGCTGTTTAAAACTGCAAATCGAGCAATTAACACTACCCAGTTACTAAAATGCTCACCAACACAGTCTTTGAACATGAAATCCTTTTCACCAACGTTTTGGCAATGGCAACATTGCTTTGTCTTAGACGCCGTAGATCAATATGGTCTCCCAGATGTATTTATAATATTAACCCATATGAATGGTCATTCCTGTTTCCGTCATGGATAGAAAGAATTAGACAGCAAACAGGAAAAGGACCAACTAAGTTAGCAGGTCACAAAACTTCTTACATTGTCAATATATTAATCCAAATTGTCAGAGGCTATTTATGCAGATCAAATAGCCAAAAATGGTCGAATCATGTTTTTAATTATAGTGGTAATGCTAAACAAAAAATATTAAGACCTTTTTTATCGTTGCAAGTTTCAGGAAAGGGGAACCATACACCTTCATTTGCCTGTGTGGTTAAAGGATTTTAGCAAGATGCAACATTGTTTAATAAGCAGAGATTTTCCAAATGACAACCCTGATTTATGCTATCTTATAAAAAAATATAAGCTATCAGATAAACCTACCTGCTTCTTTTTTAAATCTGCAAGAAGCAGAAACATATTTTGAATATACAAATAGCACTAGCATTTTACTTTGTAAACATTCAGCTGAGGCATTTGCTCTTAATTTAAAAGCTTACATTTCAACTGTTTTACCAATGTTAAAATGTTTGATGGACTTTCAAATTACCGATGGCAGAGCAATGCTATTAAAATATGTAACATGTTACGAAGTGGCAAGATGGCATAAGCACTGAAGCTTTATATGCATACAATATTTCTGGCAGCCAGGCAGCAGTATGCTATGTAACGGAAATTAAACCAGCAGAGTCGGAAATGTGGCTTAGTCTTTCCTCTATCAAATTATCCTGGTTGTGCAATTTTATAAAGAGATACACAATACCTTTTCCTGCATATATAGACACACTTGTTGGTTTAAAAACAGTTTCTTTTTTATAAAGGAATACATTTTCCGACACATTTTAATGCATGTTCCCCATCAAAGTATTTCAGATTTGAAACATCCTAACCATGAAAATGTACCAAATGACTTGCATGTGGTATGCAGCAGCTACGCATCATCTGCCAGAGTTTTGGCAAAACACCGAAAATATTAATTTGTATTTACTTAGTAAAGAAGAGTATATAACAACTGCTTTGTCATACATTAATACATTGTCAGACGCCTTTTATATGTGGCAAACATGCATAATTCCACTAACATGGTTAAACTTTGATTTGCAAAATGAAACTACGACTATTTTGTTAGATACAAATCAGCTGTCTGTTCAAAACCATGTATTGAGATCGACCAAACAACACAAGGAACACTTTTCGTCCTTTGCACCAAGTGAATACCTTGACACCGATGCTAGTTTGTTTCAGGCTCGGACGCTGATGACGAATTTTCGCCAATGGATGCTTCTCATCCTTCTCCCGTCTTTCGTCGTTGTCATGGTTCTCTGCCAAATACATGGAGCAAACCGATTATAGTTACTGGTGGTGGTGGCTGTGGTAAGTCATACACTATTCGCTCAATTGTGAATGAGTATTTAAATACTTGAGTATTGAACATTTTGAAATACGACCTAAAAATTATAGACAAATTATCAATCATTCCTGAGACTATATTCCAACATATTTTGAAAACATTAAATCTACTTTTATTTAGACTTGTGCTTTGTGGAGATTGCGCTCAACAACAACCGTTTTCAAAACATAATGTAAGAATCATGCGACTTCCAAGTCCATTTACTAATAAGCATTTTATTTCCACAACCTATCGATATAATTTACTGGATCAACATCTCGTTGGTAACGCCCAGTATCTTAAGTTCTTAAATTATGTCAAGATGATATAGTTACAGATGAAGACATATTCCTTACCTGTGTGATGCGAAAACATCTTCCCTACCAATACCCTAACTGTGGTATCATCCTTCTTGGGGACTATAAACGACATAGAAATATGTCTCCTGTCAGCAAGACATAATTTAAAGCAAGTCGACAAAGCCCCCAAAACAGGTTCATCAATCCTCGACCTCATCACTACTCCTACCACCACTTGGATCGTCCGACCATAATATCTTACTATTGGCCCGCTCGTTACATAATTCTAGCCATTGTACTATAATATTCCGTAAAATTATTCTGTTATGCCTAAGATGGTTTACTGCAGATGATATTACAATTTTAAGACCATTCTATTTATTTTGGGAAGAACATGAGCACCACTAGCATGGTTATAAAGTCAAATGTTGTCGTATAAAATTAAGACCATCACCACAGTCTGTAAATGACAAAATTAATAAGTTGACCGACCCAACTCAAAAAACTTGTTAATCACATTTTCTTCAATTACGTGGCAGCGTAATCCATGAGAACGAAAGTTTAAATCTATTTAATTTTAAAGAAACAGAAAGAATTGAATGTGCCCTTTGGCCAAGTTTGTATCCACTTACGAAATGGTGTGAAAGTGCGATTTCCAATAACAATTGCAACCTAGCACGAAATTGTCATTCAACATCAAATTACATTCGCAAAATAATTGACTATGGTCTACACTTTGAGTTATTTCAGTATGACAGATGGCTGTTTAAAACTGCAAGTGGAGCAATTAACACTACCCAGTTACTAAAATCCTCACCAACACAGTCTTTGGACATGAAATCCTTTTCACCAACATTTTGGCAATGGCAACATTGCTTTGTCTTAGACACCGTAGATCAATATGGTCTCCCAGATGTATTTATAACATTAAGCCCATATGAATGGTCATTCCTGTTTCCGTCATGGATAGAAAGAATTAGACAGCAAACAGGAAAAGGACCAACTAAGTTAGCAGGTCACAAAACTTCTTACATTGTCAATATATTAATCCAAATTGTCAGAGGCTATTTATGCAGATCAAATAGCCAAAAATGGTCGAATCATGTTTTTAATTATAGTGGTAATGCTAAACAAAAAATATTAAGACCTTTTTTATCGTTGCAAGTTTCAGGAAAGGGGAACCATACACCTTCATTTGCCTGTGTGGTTAAAGGATTTTAGCAAGATGCAACATTGTTTAATAAGCAGAGATTTTCCAAATGACAACCCTGATTTATGCTATCTTATAAAAAAATATAAGCTATCAGATAAACCTACCTGCTTCTTTTTTAAATCTGCAAGAAGCAGAAACATATTTTGAATATACAAATAGCACTAGCATTTTACTTTGTAAACATTCAGCTGAGGCATTTGCTCTTAATTTAAAAGCTTACATTTCAACTGTTTTACCAATGTTAAAATGTTTGATGGACTTTCAAATTACCGATGGCAGAGCAATGCTATTAAAATATGTAACATGTTACGAAGTGGCAAGATGGCATAAGCACTGAAGCTTTATATGCATACAATATTTCTGGCAGCCAGGCAGCAGTATGCTATGTAACGGAAATTAAACCAGCAGAGTCGGAAATGTGGCTTAGTCTTTCCTCTATCAAATTATCCTGGTTGTGCAATTTTATAAAGAGATACACAATACCTTTTCCTGCATATATAGACACACTTGTTGGTTTAAAAACAGTTTCTTTTTTATAAAGGAATACATTTTCCGACACATTTTAATGCATGTTCCCCATCAAAGTATTTCAGATTTGAAACATCC
>CACRXK020012772.1:0-14718 GCA_902702795.2 Paramuricea clavata
TGTCGACCGTTGACAGCATCGTACTGCCACTTGATGTCCGCCAATACGCTAAATCCTTGCGAAAATCTTTCAAGAATTTGAATGATACATATGGCATGGAACTTCGCCAGAATAACATCACCTTACATTACATCGATGCGGCAATTATCAGGTAAGGCCATTGTATATTTTTCCTTGACGATTTTCCCTTTTTAGTATATCTTTAATCTTTAAAATTCTTTAAGCACTGTAGCCATTCAGCATGCTACGCTGATTTTCAATGGGCCGTGCACACTATACAACATATATTAACCTAATTCTATAATACAAAATAGTGAAGCCTACATACTGGTCAGCTTCACAATATAATATATACTAATACATTAAACAACTAATTATTCTAATTATAGTACAAAACTACTGATTATTACTGATTAACCCAAGGGGACTTAATCGGTTCTGTAGTGATTGATGAGCATAGATTTAGCAACATTTAGTGTGATATTGTCGACGTTTTGTCTAATGTTATCCGGGAGATTGTTCCAAGATTTTGCCGCTCTATATGAAACTTTTTTTGAGAAAATTTGTGTTAGGTTTCTCAAGGGAAAGTTGGCAAAAGTTACTTCTCAATTTGTACGTTTCGTTTGAACAGAAATTAAACATTATTGTGAGATAATTCGGAGAATTAGCAGTAAGTGCTTTAAAAGTAACAATATTTTCCCGAATAGATAAGTTTTTATGGATTGGCATCCAATCAAGTTTTCGAAATATTTCATTGGACTGTACATCGTATGAAGCGCCGGTTATCACACGTGCCGCTTTCTTTTGAAGTTTAGAAAGCTTTGTAGGTTTACTTTTGTAGCCATCATTCCAAACAGTGGAACAGTAATAGAAATTCGGAATTACAAATGCATTATACATTTTATTAAGGATATGTTCAGGCACAAACGATTTAGCTCTCCTTAATAAAGCAATATTGTTTGAAATCTTTTTATTTTGTTCGTCGATATGCTTGTTCCAAGTTAGATGTTCATTTAAAATTACACTAATAACTTACTTTAATAACTTGATTACCAAGTTTAATTATGGGGCCCTGCTCAAATGACGGTACTCGCTGGCGTTAACCTATTATTATAAATTCAGTTTTCGTTTCGTTTAGTGTAAGTTTATTTGCAATGAGCCATTCGTTAACATTCAAACGATCATGGTTAAGTTTTGATTCAATTTCATCTACGGTTGGAGCACTGATGGAAAGAGTTGTATCGTCTGCCAATAATCTAGCCTTAGTAGTTTGGAGACATCTGGGCAAGTCGTTAATATATGAGAAACAAAAACGGCCCAAGGTTGGATCCCTGTAGAACTCCACACTTAAGTTCGATTACATCTGATTGCTTACCATTAATAGAGCAAATCTGTTTCCTGTTACTATTGTATATTGTATCTAATATATTGTATCTTAGTGAAAACGATTATATTAATCTTAGTTCTAAGGACTTACGCAATTCACGTCGGTGTCTTCACAAAACCATGACGAGGCCATGTTTACAATTATGAGCGCGAAAACGCAAGCCATGCAGTCAAAACGCTAAGACGTTAACTTTCCACTCAACAATTCACACGTGAAAAATATCGTCCGCCTTGAGCGTACGATTTTTATTCCACCTATTTACTACAGGGAAATCTCTACACTTATATACAATAAATTATACTAGAAACACATAATAACCTCATGCTTTTCTAATAACCAAACAATTATATTTCCCAAACATTGTTTCAACGCTGGCTCGTATTTAGTGGTAATTATCATTTTCTTTTTTACATTTTTGTGCAGAATTGCAAAAATAATTTTAAAAATTAGTACTTTTAATTTCAGAAATATAAAGCTTTGATTTAATTTATAAAATTAATACCCTCGCCGCGGGCCATCGATCGGACAGTGCATGCAGACCCGTTGGGTATTGCCGTTGGGTCTTTCCTCTTTTTAACAATATCAAACAGATCAATTTGTTTTCTTCATGCATTTGCAGATTCAATAACGCATCTGTGAAATTCCATGAAGAGGTAGACAAAGCCATCAAACGTAAGAACGAGATTGAACTCCGTGATCTAAATGACAGGATGGTGAACGTAGAAAAATCCTTCATTTACAGTCTTGGTCTTCCAAATCAAAAGTTCAACCGTCACGTTATTTTTGCGCCACCTTTCAACAACAATTATGCCAGTGCTCATTTCCCTGGGATCTCTGATCTCATGTTTCCGAGCAATAAGACTGAGAAAGACTGGGGGGAAATACGAAGACACATTTCCATTGTATTCAAATCAATCATGTCTGCAGCAGAGACGCTAAATGAAGACGCAAAGTAAAATTTTTGATATACGTAAACCAGTAAGTCACCAAACTTTAAAAACTGCAGCATTATAGTAAGATTTCTTCCTAATCATGCACCCGTGAAAGAAGTTAACACAAACTATTTCCTAGTATAGCTATACAAATATAGAATATGAAGAAAGACATGGAAGGGAAGGAAGACATATTCAAAAAGGAAACGCGCTGTGCCTGGCTCGTCTACTCTGTCTGAGTATCGGTTTATGCGAATATAATATTTAGAAAAAGGGGCAAAAAAGAGTAAAAGAATAAAGCTATATAGCCTTAACTCTTTGTCCATTTTTAGCAACTTTTTCATTTTTGGAAAAAGGGGCAAAAAAGTAAGGCTATACGTGTAGGCTTAACTTTTCGTCCATTTTTAGCCACTTTTTTCATTTTTAAAAAAGGGGCAAAAAAGAGCAAAAAGTAAGGCTATATAGTTCTTTCAAAAATGAAAAAAGTGGGTACAAATGGCAGAAAATAAGGCTATAGCCTTAACTTTTCGTCCATTTTTAGCTTTTTTTTTCATTTTTAAAAAGCCGGGCAAAAAAAGGATAAAAGAATAAGGCTATAGAATTAACTTTTTGTCCATTTTTAACAACTTTTTCATTTTTGGAAAAAGGGGCAAAAAAGTAAGGCTATACATGTAGCCTTAACTTTCCGTCCATTTTTAGCCACCTTTTTCATTTTTGAAAAAGGGGCAAAAAAAGGGGCAAGAAAGTAAGCTTATAGCCTTAAATTCAGTTTCGTCCCTTTTTAGCCACTTTTTTCATTTTTGAAAAAGGGGCAAAAAATGGTAAAAAATAAGGCAATAGCCTTAACTTTTTGTCCATTTTTAGCCACTTTTTCAAAAATGAAAAGTGGTTAACTAAAAATGGCAGAAAGTAAGGCTATAATAATAATAATAATTTATTCAAATGCATGACCTAATTACAGGTATTGCTAGAATATTCTATATATATATAATTACATACAGTACAAGGTATTGAAGAAACGAACATATATAAAGTGAAAGTGTCATTATAGTGATTTATACATCTATAATTTATGGATAATATAGATCGTACTCGTAGTTTCTAAGTAAGGTTTTTTTTATGAAAGATTGGAAAACAATTTGCAGTGTGATTTTCGCAATGAATTTGAAATTAGCTGCACTCCTGCAGTCGTTTTTTATTACAAATTTAGTAAATAAGTTAATGAGAACAATGTCATTTGAGGACATTAGATGTTCTAGTAGTTTTTGTTTAGTCTGAGATGTTGTACTCAATTGGAAAAAATCTTTTAATATGTCATTTGTATTGTTTCTTAAAGTTTCATATGTTTTGCATGCAAAAGCAACATGAAATTCATCTTCTACTTCGCCGGAGTTACAAAGTTTACATAGACGTTGTTCGCGTGGAATGTTTTTGTATCGCCCGTATTCAATTTCGAGTTTGTGATTACTGATTCTAAATTTTGAGAAATTTTTTCTTTGTATTGGGTTTTTTATAAGATGTAGATAGTCTTCTAGTTTATAATCTTTTTTGAATTGACAAAAGAAGGACAGTTTTGGAGATTTCGTTATTTTGTGTTTCCAAAATTCGACATATTTTTCTTTTATTCTATTAACTATGGTTTTTGTATCGATACTTCTTAGGGCAATTTCAATATTAGTTGTTTCATCATCTTGAGAATAGTAAGGTTTTAACATGTTCATAGCGTTTGAGTAAAATGATTCTTTTCCATTTTTGTGCAGGTCTCTCGAAACAAATAAGGCCTGTTTTGCGATTGTTGTATCAGGTAGTTCGAGGATGTGTTTTAGGTAATTGATTATGTTTTTTTGTATTGTGATTAAAAGCGGAAATTTTCCTAGTTCTGCTCTGCAAGCTATATTGGTAGCCTTTCTGTTTACTCCCAGATATAGCTTGCAGAACCTTAGGTGGGCTTTTTCTGTTTGTGAATTGTCCCACTTATTGTAGTCATTTTTTTGGTATGCTCCCCAAACTTCAGAGTTATATAATAGAATGGGGGAGATAACTCCATTAAAAATTTTGATAGCTGTCTTGGGTGATAGTGAACTAATGTCAAGTTGTCTGCGAATTTTGTGTAAAGCATGTAATGCCTTTTCACTAAGTTGCTTTTGTGTGAGTTTAAATTTGCCATTTGGTTCTAATTTAAGGCCAAGATAAGTATATTCTTTAGTAATTTCAACAGTATTGTTACCAATAGAAAAATTCAGTTTTGGAATTTTAGAGTTATGTTTTTGGAAGATCATGATTTTTGTTTTTTTCATATCTACTTCCATTAGCCATTTTTTGCACCAATTATGAAGTTTATTCAAGCAGTTTTGAAGTCCTGATTTAGATCGTGATAGGATGATAAGATCATCAGCATATAAAAGGCTATTTATTGCGGTTCCATTTGGGAATACTAAAGGATCTGATTGTGTTTTTTCAAAAAGTTGTGGTAATTCATTAATATAGATATTAAATAATAATGGGCTTAATATACAACCTTGACGTACGCCTTTCTTATATTGGAAAAATGATGTTCTATAGTCTGATAGTTTGATGGCACATTTTGTTTTCGAGTACATGTTTTTAATTAGTTCGTAAAAGCGTCCTCCTATTTCGTTTTCAAGTAGTTTTAAATAAATTATAAGCCTTTATGCCAGATTGAGTCAAACGCTTTTTTAATTAAATTAAAATCAACAAAACATGCATATATCTTTCCATTCTCACTTTGTTTTACATATTTATCATGTAATGTTTTTAGTGTGAGAATGTGGTCTGCTGTTCTGTTTCCAGAAATAAATCCTATTTGCGTAGGGTGTATTGATTTCTTTTCTTTAGTATAACATGCTAATCTAGTATTCAGAATTGAGCAGAATAATTTGCCCATACAGCTAGATACGCAGATTCCTCTGTAATTGCTGGGATCTAAAGAGTTTCCTGATTTAAATATTGGAGTTATAATGCCTTCACACCACGATTCTGGAAAGTGTCCAGATATTAAAATGGCATTGAAGACTTTAAGATATCCTTTTAAGAGGATTCCAGTGCTAGATTTGATCATTTCATTTTTAATTTTGTCGCTGTAAGCAGCTTTCTTTAATTTCATATTTTTTGCTGCATAAAGTAAATCTGTATCAGTGATAGTTCCGTCAAGTTTATTAAATTGATCCTTGGTTTTTTCATAGTTTTCTAAGCATTCAAGAATTTCTTCTTGCTCATCACCTAATTTATGTTCAGAATGTAGTTTTTCAAAATAAGCCAATTAAGGCTATTGCCTTAACTTTTTGTCCATTTTTAGCGACTTTTTTCATTTTTGGAAAAGGCAAAAATGGTAAAGAAATAAGGCTATAGCCTTAACTTTTCGTCCATTTCTAGCCACTTTTTCAAAAATGAAAAGTGGTTAACTAAACATGGCAGAAAGTAAGGCTATTGCCTTAACTTTTCGTCCATTTTTAGCCACTTTTTTCATTTTTGAAAAAGGGGCAAAAAAGGGTAAAAGAATAAGGCTATATAGAATTAACTTTTTGTCCATTTTTAACAACTTTTTCATTTTTGGAAAAAGGGGCAAAGAAGTGATATAAGGCTATACATGTAGCCTTAACCTTTTGTCAATTTTTAGGCACTCTTTTCATTTTTGGAAAAAGGGCAAAAGGGGCAAAAAAGGGGCAAAAAATGGTAAAAAAATAAGGCTATTACAAAAATATAAAAAAATAAGGCCTTAACGTTTCGTTTCGTTTTAGCCATTTTTTTTCATTTTTGGAAGAAGGGGGAAAAAAGGCGAAAAAGTAAGGCTAAGCTTAACATTTCGTCCATTTTTAGCCACTTTTTTCATTTTTGAAAAAGGGGCAAAAAACGGCAAATACAGTGAACAGGCTATATACAGTGAACAATTTTTATATTAAAGAAAAAAAAACACGGACTTACTGTAGGATGATCAAACTGACTAAATTGCAGGAGGCAGTTCTAAGAAGATGGATTCTATTGGCGAACATTGAGCATTTCAAACTTGATAATAAGTGTACATAACGTCAGTTATTTTAACTCGATGTTTTCAACCTTCACCTGCGTGGGACCCTCTGGATCTTTTGTGATTAATAACACTTGACCGTTTTTTGACTCGTCATTTATGAGTTTCATCACTTCATTGCCAACGTCTGACGGTCTAGGAAAGAAGGTTTAGCATTCGTCAGAATTAAAAACGGTATGAAATCCAATATTTCAAAACTGAAAATGAGAACTAGGCCAGATTTCAAGTCCAAGCCGATTATTCCAGGCGAAGCCAAGGTCTATAGGGCTAGCTCCGATGACGGGATCCGAGGTTCAGTTCGAATTTGAGGTTTTGACATATCCCATACTCATAAATAAAAGTATGGTAAATTACATTTAATCCATGTTCAATGACTAACATAACTTTTAAAGGTGCATGGCTATAACAGTTTTATAATTGCTTTTAATACCATCAATCAGTTATCCATATTTACGTTGCCAATTAACAAATTAGAGTAAATCACTGGGGAGCACTAGGGTGAAAAATTGCCTTCACTTGAGGTAACTAATTTCAGGACACTTCATTTGATGGGAACAAAATAAAAAAACGCAGGTAAAATGCACAGGGTTAAAAACATTTTGTATGGTTATTTTCCTCAGGAGAGTCCAATCTTGTCGCGCTTGCGAATTGGGTCAAAACAATTTCTACCCGTGCGCGCTTTTAATTATATTAGAGACCTTAAGCATCGAGAACATTGCCGTCCGGGACGTTGACCGGAAATGATTTTCGTGTGACGTAATACCGCCAGGACGCAGTCAAGGTTTTGTCCAGGACGTGGGTTTACATTGTATTGAGTTTTGGAGAAAACGTAAACAAAACTATGGCTTTTCCCAGGAAAGCTCGGTCATTAAACAATGTCCCGGACGGCAATGTTTCGATGCTTAAGGTCACTATTTTATCAAGCAAACAAAACGTGAACAAACCCTATCTCTTGCCTATCTCTTGACAGGTTTCTTTATAAACATTATTATTAGCATGACAAAATTACTGGATGCTGATTGGTTGAGAGGAGTACAATTATTTCATTAATTGTACCGCAGTACAATTAATGATTTTCCCAAAACAAACAAAATGCCGGAAAGGTATTTTAAACACAAACGTGAACTGAAATTGCTCTAGAGGAACTAGATGAAAATACGAACAAAAGCACCAATTTTTGCTTTAATAAAAGAACTAAATGAAAATACGAACAAAAGCACAAAATTTTGGTTAAAAGTCTGGCAGCCGGGCTTTGGCGAGAGAATATGATGTTGACAATGAGAAGTATCCAATTTTGTCATGCTAATAATCGTCCGGCGGCGACTCGCCCCGGTGGCTCGTCCAATTTTGGCAAAATTTCCAAACATCACTCGTACTAGTAATCCCTAATTGTACGAGCAACATCGCATGATTACCTATACTAATTATAACCGAATTGTAAAAATTAGTTATTCGGTATAATATCCAGAACTCCTGAATTTTAACATGCCCAAAATGAACATACTTCAAGTACTTCTTCCGGGCCGCTTCGTCAGTTTTCGGCATGTGATCGACAAGTTCCTGAGGAGGTTTGTACCTTCCTTCCCATGTAGAATTAAGGAAGCTGGATACCATGTCTGTGTAAACACCAGCCGGACATATGCAGTTCACTCGTACACCATGATCACGTGGCGATGACTGAAAAAGTAGTTGGTGGCTTAGTGGTTATATTTCATGCGATGTCTATATCTGGGGTAATGGGGAAAATATGTACTAAACGTTATTAGCATATCTTCGGAGGTGGAATCCTGGTTAAATTAGCCATGCAGGACTGTGGTTAACTACATTTTTGTGCATGTTACTAACACGAGAAGTCAAATTCGGTATCTACTGTAAAACGTGGAGAAATTCGTTACTCAACTGTTAACAGTGGCGGCCACTTCGTGAAATATTGGAGGTGGGGGGGGGGGAGGGGCAAATTAGGTTGCCAACATATGACCACTTTTCGTGGCTGCAGGAAATCTTAATTCTTTTATTTATTTAGACTTGTTTGCTTTAAATTTAATGCAACATACAGTATTAATAGCTTAATTTGTAGCCTATCAGTGCATCTCTCATTGTTAATATTGTCACAGGGTTGTTAAAATTTATCTCATTGTTAAAATGTTGTTACAGAATTATTCAGAGGCTTTCAAAAAAGGGCCGAGGCTGTTGCCCCCTCTTCCCAGTCTCCGCCACTGCCTGTCAATTTAATCATCACGGGATTACATGCACCTTGGGCGAGATTGCTAAAAGTTGCTGTTAATCATGCAGTTGTTAATATGTTAAAATTTTCACTCCATTTCGTAATTTAGTTGCTGATTTTACACATCAGTCAAAATCGCGTCTAAATTACTGTGAGGCTAAACCTTATGTGTTGTTGTTCCTGTTGAAATGAATGAAGGAATGGGAAGTAAAAATGAAAACTAACAACTCCAGTAATTTCCATTTACAACTCCAGAAATATTCTTACAACTTCAAGAAGTGGTAGAAAATCCAGCTTACGTGCAATAACTCCTGGAGTGTACAAGTATTGTGACACCTGGCCAGTGAAGTCAATTAATGAAATAGTGTCCCTAATTGTTTAATCTTATTCAAATTTCAACTGTATATTTCCTGTTTACTTATACCTTATTTTGTGTTCAACTTATTGTAATTGTAATGACTTCATGTAATTCTAAGTGTAATGACTGTATTTGTATTTTTTTAATGTAGTTTTGAAATTCAAATCTACGTCCATCTTGGAAATCAGCTCTTGCTGTTGGGCTTAGCACAGTAAATAAAGTTTTACCATATACCATGCAATGAAAAGACTCTGAATCACAAACCTGCGCAATACATCGTGAAAAATGAACGACACCAGCTTTTGTAGAAGAGTAAATAGGAATCATCCATAAATGTGCTTTTATACCTGAAAAGTTAATCTTTTATTGTGGTAGTATAATGACCCATCGCAAAAATCTGCTTCAAACACTCATTAATAATTCATAAGCTTATGACAACGTGCAGTGACTTTAAACCTGATAAAACACTCCTAATTAGTATTTTTTATATAAAGAATACTAATAAGGCATTATCACTGATCTGAAATAGGACTGGATAACGCATCTATAGTATACAAAAGTGAAGCCGGCAGTCACCGGCCGCCACCCGATTCTGGGGCCCCACTTTTGTATAGATTTGTATTACAGACGGTAGTTTTTCGCGTTTTTTGCCTTGGCTACGTTTCCGATCGGGCCAATTTTACAATCACAATGATAGAAGCATACAAGAAGAATTTTGAGCAAACAATTTGGAGTATTATGGCTTTATAACGCCGCGAAACGGGATTTACAACTCTGAAGGAGTGGAGAGCCTCAGACTTTGTTTATCAACACCACAGGCGGCCCAATCTCGCAAGGGTCAGTATAGACTTTATATAGTATGAATGTATATTATATTAATGTATATTATAGTAAAAATATGTCGTAAAATATAAATTTTAAAATGAAATTGACTTGCCTATTTGATAGTGTGTGTTCTCCTTTTATTCTTCCTTTGTTGGACTAATATTTTCCAAGACTTTGTACTCGATGTTACTAGTATACATGAAACATGATAAAGGCTAACGATTCCCGATCGTCGATACGACGGCACGGCACTTCGAATCGAAAATTCTCACACTCAAATCGCTTTATTCTCCAAAAAAATTCGCCAGCATGTACAACAAATGCCGTTCTTCGAAAATACAGAGGTACTTCGGCGAGATGTACAAGTTTTGGACCATATTTTAACAATGGAAATCAAAACCCATTTTATATTGAACTTAACCGGACCGAAAATTACTACGGCGAACGTCTGCGCAACCAGGCCTCCTTTACCGTTGGATTTACGGGGGGGAGCAGATATTTCCGGTAACAGCCAGCCAATCGCGGCCGCGATAGCGACTGTTTACATTATTTGAAATTTGATATTCAAAATAAAAACTCCTTCGATCGGATACTGTATAAAACTCGAGATGTTGTCGAAGAAAAGAAAATTAAACGACGGAAATTGAAGAAATTTAAGGAAGAAGTAATATACAGCGGCTCTTTGTTGGAAAGTATCGTAGAATATGATACTTTAATTCGAAATATTATCGTGAACATATTAGTGGCATCCTCCCCCCTGTAAATCCAACGGTAAAGGAGGCCTGGTTGCCCAGACGTTCGCCGTAGTAATTTTCGGTTTCGGGTAATGGGTTTTGATTTCCATTGTTAAAATATGGTCCAAAACTCGAAGTGCCGTGCCGTCGTATCGACGATCGGGAATCGTTAGCCTTTATCATGTTTCATGTATACTAGTAACATCGAGTACAGAGTCTCGGAAAACATTAGTCCAAAAAAAGGGGGAATAAAAGGAGAACACACACTATCAAATAGGCAAGTCAATTTCATTTTAAAATTTATATTTTACGACATATTTTTACTATAATATACATTAATATAATATACATTCATACTATATAAAGTCTATACTGACCCTTGCGAGATTGGGCCGCTTGTGTCAACACGAGCGTTTTGCTACTTTCATACAAAATCAACTCAAAATATACAAGAATTACTGTTACTGGACGAATATTCTCATGATCAGGAAATTTGAAGAAATGAAGCAGCTACATAATGAACAAAAGCGTACTGAGGTTAGTTTTAAAATACCTTGATGCTACTTTTATAATTATATGAATTAAATTAAGGACAATTTTAAATGTCAATTTTGACTTGTCGAGAAGTTTTATGTTTTAAAGTAGGAAGACAAGTGACAATCAAATATTTTTTAATCCAAGTTAACAATGACTCAATACGATGTGTTGTTATTATTAGTATTATCGATGGTTAAAGAGAACAAGTTTGTTTATTAAATTTCTGCCTTATATAAATGTTTCCACAGACTCCACAGGCATCTTGTATAGCTTCCTTGCCAAGATGATAGATCATAGATATAGCCCGACTTTACAATATAAACATCTTACAATACATTTGACCAGGTTGTGAATGTGGTTCACCTTTCATTCACAACCTGGTCAAATGTATTGTGAGATATTATTTCATTAAAGCACAAAGAAGCTACATAGGTAATTTATATATGACGCCTGTGGAATTATTATAAGAAAGAAATTAAACAAACCTGTTCTCTTAACCCATCAATATTAACAACCCATCAATAACATTGTATTGTCTATTGAGTCATTGTTCACTTGGATTAAAAAATATTTGATTGTCACTTGGCTTCCTACTTTAAAACATAAAAACTTCTCTACAAGTCAAATATGGCATTTAAAATTGTTCCAATAGGCAATATTCATGTAATTATAAAAGTAGCCTCAAGGTGTTTTAAAACTAACCTCAGTACGCTTTTGTTCACAACGTAGCTGCTTCATTTCTTCAAATTTCCTGAGAATATTCGTCCAGTAACAGTAATTCTTGTATATTTTGAGTTGATTTTGTATGAAAGTAGCAAAACAAGCTCGTGTTGATAAACAAAGTCTGAGGCTCTCCACTCCTTCAAAGTTGTAAATCCCGTTTCGCGGCGTTATAAAGCCATAATACTCCAAATTGTTTGCTCAAAATTCTTCTTGTATGCTTCTATCTTTGTGATTGTAAAACTAGCCCAGTCAGAAACGTAGCCAAGGCAAAAAAACGCGAAAAACTACCATCTGTAATACAAATCTATACAAAAGTGGGGCCCCAGAATCGGGTAGCAGCCGGTGACTTCCGGCTTCACTTTTGTATGCTATAGATGCGTTATCCAGTCCTATTTCAGGCCCCGATTACACCAGCCTAGTCCCTAGGCCTCTTAGTTCGCCTATTGCGCGTTTCTGCATATTAATGAGGTGACGGCTCCTGAGAGGCCTAGAATAAAATGTTTCAAGTGAGCCAAAAGGGGGGACAAAGTGTCCCCACTTGCTGTATTGAGATCAGTGGCTTGCGAAAATGGCGCCGTTCTCATGAGCGAGTAAAATGTTTATAGATTTGTATCAAATTGACTTTTATATTTGCGACAAGTTGGATTAAAATTTTGTGGTTTTAATATATATTGAATAGAAGCAGTGGTACATAAATTAATATACTGAAAAGACAATATAGTAAAGCGGAATTGATGCTAACAAAAAACAAGAAATCGGTGAGAAATATTTTTAAATATAGAAGGTGAGAATTTATTTATCGATATCCTGGGATACCTCTGCTGTATAAATGTAGAATATTAACTAAATACATGGTAAATATAGTAATGATATTTATCAATGCACTATTGAAATGCATGTATTCACCTGTGTTAACAAGAACATTTGAATATTTGCGAGCTTTGCGAATTTATAGATCAAAATATAGATCTGTTATGTACTTGCCAACAATTTTGATTTTATAATTTTTGTTTGATGTTTAGGAATTGAAATGTTTTACCTGTGGCAGAAAATTTAAATGGTGTCATACAGGCATATACAGGGACAGTTGTCAAGAAAATATATAATTAAACAAGGTCATATTTGAAGAATTTGGTGAAAGTGGTATTTGTGAGTGACAAAGTTCAGGCAAAAGACATATTGGACAACATGGATGTACATAATTTTGCTGTTCATTTATTTCGTCAAGTCAGGAAATGGCCGAACTGCAGTCTGCATAGTGTCATGTTTGTAATATTTTCAAACAAGATTCACCTGATCACCACCCAACAATGGCTTGTTGTTGGACTTCCGGGAACACCGATATTCTAGTTTATATTCAAATGTTACTTGTTCGAACTAGTTTGCGTTAGAACATTCACAAGGTACAGCATCTAATTCTGATTAGTATGTGAA
Organism: Paramuricea clavata; assembly: GCA_902702795.2. Classification (NCBI taxonomy): domain Eukaryota; kingdom Metazoa; phylum Cnidaria; class Anthozoa; order Malacalcyonacea; family Plexauridae; genus Paramuricea; species Paramuricea clavata. Next base: position 13,200 of record CACRXK020012772.1, read on the forward strand.
AACTGAAGCAACAATTTCAACACGAACACTCCAGGCAGGCACATGTGAACAGGAATAGAATAAAATTTGGAGGTTAATATTGTTAATTTAATACATAATAATAAATGTATTTATTGTAATAAAATTATGATGAAATTTATTATTATTAAAATTATTATTGAATTTTTAATTTATTAAATTGTTGAATATGATATTATTACAGCTCCAGTAGGCAGAAATAAGCCCCAAAGCATCATCTTTTATTAGTTGCTCTGCAGAGAAAGCATCTATTACAATTATTATTTTTTTTATATACATGTAAAATATCCAAAAACTTTCTCCATGACAGGTTGCAAATCACTTGAAGGTGAGAAAGGCAATAAACCAATCCAAGCCCTCTTCAACAGATATCTCTTGTGATACATGTCACTGGAATATTGCTTAATTTTTATATTGCACTCAGTGATGGTTGCTTTTTCCAGAAAAATGACTTTGTACACTTTACCATCAACCTGCATCAAATCACTATATAATCATAATAATATTAATACTCAATACAAGTACTCTTTATTGCTGTGGATATTGTTACTGCAATATTTGCCTTTTATGCTCAAATGAATCCACATCTCTATGAACAAAAGAGGCAAATTGTCCTGGCAGTGCACCATTTAACACCCGTATTCTAAAAGCTCACTCACACTCAGTGAGTGGAGGTTCAATCTGAGCTTGCCTTGAGTGTCAATGTTATTTTTGAACAGCTGGAGGGCTAGTGTCACCTCGTACTCAGTGACTACTTACCTTCCCTATTCCAAAACAGCATTGACACTCAAGAGAAGCTCAGATTGAACCTACACTCATCGAGTGTGAGTAAGCTTTTAGAATATGGGCATAGATCTCTATTTAAATGCATCTATAGGCCATCTAGCAGGAATCAAACCTGCGTCTCTGCGGTTCCGGTCCAGTGCTCTAAGCTACAAAGTCCAGGTGTCAAGCTCTAACCACACGTTCATGTATATATACAAAAGTAAGGGGCAGCTGGTTGGATTCCTGCCAGAGGGCCTGTAGTTGCATTTTTCACAACTGCCCTTGGTCAGGACTCATAAATGTATAAACTTTACACTCAAAATATTTATCTACAAAACCTTTCAACAGTTAGTTCTATCAAGTGAGATGCACTTAGTGAACTCAGTCAACAGATGATGATCAGGGTGCTACTAATAGTCAAAAAATGTTACAATTTACTTTAAATTTACGTCATTCCTGAAAGAAGTTATTATAATACCTTATTATTTACATTGTACAACCATAATATCTTTAATACTCACGTTTACCTGTAAATATTCTGCATATTCTTCCATGTTTATACAATTTTATAAATTCTGGAATTCCGCCATATTGGAAAACATTTACGGGATTTACCAAGCCCGCGAGCACCTGCTTTGCAGGCTAGAAAACGTTTTGTGCTAGTCCTCTTGCGCGCGTTTCGCTCGGTGACGTCACGGAAATCAAAAGCGGGCACAGAGGACTTGGGACTAGTCTG
>CACRXK020012774.1:0-14716 GCA_902702795.2 Paramuricea clavata
TCAAATTTCTAGGTGTAATAATAGATCAAGAACTAACATGGAAAAACCATATAAACTCAGTTGTCAAAAATATTATTAAAGCATCGGCGTTGATTGCAAAAATACGACATTATACAAACAAAAATACATTAAATGTACTTTATTATGCATTAGTTTATCCATATCTTACTTATGGGAATTTAATATGGGGTAACACGTACCCAACAAGGCTGCTAAAAATACTGAATTTACAGAAAAAAATTATCAGATTGATGAACTTTAAATCCTATCTTGAACACACTGAACCATTGTTTCAAAAATTGAAAATCTTGAATATCTTTAAGATTAATGACTATTTAAGTTGTTTATTTATGTACCGTTTTAAACATTTACAAAATCTACCTGAATTTGTTAATGACTACTTCATACAAAACAATGAAGTGCATCATTACAATACTCGGAATTCTAACAAATTGCATGTCAATTATAGTAGAACTAATTATGCAAAACATACTATTGTTAACAAGGGAGTTAAAATATGGAACTCTCTTGATAAAGGAACTAGCAATACTATGTTTTATTCTACTTTTAAGAAAAAGTTGAAAAGCCTTTTCTTGGAATATACCTAACAGCTTTCATTTGTAATCTCACATAATAAACTCTTGTGTATATTTATATTCAAATCACTATATTTGTAAATACTCTTACTTTGTCTTTGACAAGATTGAACAAGCTTTAACTATTTTTATATAATAATTAATATTGTTAAACTAGGGGCCTTTGAATAAAAGCCTGATAGGGTTTCATAAAGGTTCCTAGCCCCTAATGTTTGTAAAAATATAGATTGTAAATATATTTAGCTTTATATGGGCAAATAAAAAAAATATTCAATATTCAATTCAATATTCAATATACAAGACACATCGACAATAGTGTTTGGTTGCCTGCTGCAATTTTAAATACAAGAATAGAGTTTACTTAATAAAGCTCTAGAACTCAGGCATTGTCTTCAGTGCCATCAGTGATCAGTCATATATTTAATGTATTAAACATGTCATTGCAAATTGCAGAGAAATTAACTTACAAAGACTTTTCTCGTGACTAAATACTAAGCTGTTAGATCTAGTGTAATGGTTCAAACATTAAATGAACATTCCCATGCATAAAATTGTCAAAGACAGTTATAAAACTTACCTGATTCGAAAACGCTTGAAATTCATATAATTGAATCGATTATTGTTCCGACACTCACGCCCGTTTTATCCAGTATAAATGCGTGGAATTTCATCCATTACACCTTATTATCATTTAGAAATGTGTGTTCTTTCATCCCCTATAATTTTTATGGCGATTCGATGAAATTTGAGCGTTTTATTGAAGTTTTCTTGCATCGACTCGGTGTTTTGCCATACAATTTACTATTAGCTTGCTGCGGTTTTACTTGCTAGGAAGATGGCGGACCTAACGCATGCGCAGTGGAAAAAAGGTGCCATGTCGCACACGAGAGTGGGACTTCTGTATAGGTCCTTATTCTGTGGTTATGATGTCAGATCCAATGAAATAAGGAAAACACTAAACTGGAAAACTCTTGCAGAAATGCGAGACACACACAAATTAAATATGATGTATAAGATATTAAACAATTTGGCATGAAAGTATTTAAGAGACCATTTTGAAATGTCTGCCATAGATCATTTTAATACATTAAGAAATAGAAAATTATGCCTTGTACTACCAAAGCCTCAAACTGAATATTTAAAGAAGAGCTTTGTATTTTCAGGGGTAAAATTGTGGAATACTTTACCTGAAGATGTAAAATGCAGCAACAGTTTGAGTCAGTTTAAAAAAGGAGCAATAATCACATCATCAGCTTCTAGCTAATATTGTATATATGAATTTTTTCTGTGTTGGTGTAGTGTACTCAGGTGAATATGATATTTGTGGTGTTACTCTGAGTGTATATCCACACCGGGCGAACTTGAAAAATATGCCCGGCATCCCACCGTGGCCGGGCATATTTTTCAAGTTTGCCCAGTGTGGATATACACTCAGAGTAACACCACAAATATTGTATATATATTTGGCTTTCTTGTAAAGCAGTGCTATGCACTGAACAATTTGCGAATTCAAATCTCTCACTCTCACACTCTCACTCAGCCACGACTAACTAATGGCGTCATGACGGACGGAGCTATTATTCAAGGCTCTTCACCTGCCATGCGAAGAAACTCTCAATCGGCTAATTTAGCCGAGGCTTTATCAACAATTGTTGATACAAACTCTCAAATACAAACAGACTGTAATAATAATTGTGATTCTGGCAAAAATTTGACCGGATTTATTGATGATTTGGGAAGGCGTCTGCAAAGTACATCGAGCGAGATTGTTGTACGACAGCTAATCGCACGAGATACCCATGATTTAGCTGGCTTAAGGGATAGACTATTGCAACTGGTCCGTTCTAAGTGGAGTTGCTGTCCAAAAGGCGAACTTCAGAGGAGAATTACTAGAACTAGGGGAACATCGGCATCAGAGAAGCTCGCACAAGATATTGTATTGCGAGAGCGCAAATGACCCGGGACCGCCGTCGAATAATACTGATTGTTCAAAACAAAGTGAAATAATTAGAAGTTCAAAAACAAGTGAAAATAAAAATGAAGCGAGTTTAGCTGATTCAAAGGAGTTTATTGGCGTGGAACGGCGCAACACAAAACGATTGTATCTAGGTGGTGTTAAAGACGGGGTCCACACGAGCACTATAAAAGAATTTATGCAGGGAAAAGGCGTTCAGCCGACTTTCGTACGAATGATGAAAAGTCGGCGAAGTGGCACCGTTGCTGTGCGTATAAATGTCAGAGCTTCAGATATTAAGGAGATTCTTGAACCAAATTTTTGGCCGAAAAATGTATACGCAAGGGAATGGCTCTCCAAAGATAAATGGGAAAAACGGTCAGTGAAATCTGACAGAAGAGATCCATCCAGAGAACCGCCTTCATAAACATTGCATGTTGGAACTGCGGAGGCATCAAATCGAACTTCGTTTATATGCAAAAGTTACTTGAAAGTGTTGATGTTTTAGCCATCTCAGAACATTGGTTATACGCCGATGAGCTTACTATATTAGACAATTTACATAACGATTTTTTGTATTATGCAAAGAAAAGCGAACAAAGCAATATGAACACAAGATGGAAGCGAGGTCAGGGGGGCATCGCGATTGTTTGGAAAAAACACCTCAAGGCACAACAATTATTACTCGGAAATGATAGGATCATGGCAATTAAATTTCAAATGAATAATCAGAATTATGTTTTCTTTAGCACCTATTTTCCATCAACGAACAGTAACTTGGCTGATTTTATTGACACTCTAACTTGCCTTAATGCAGTGTGCACTCAATTAAGTTATAGAGAAGAGCAAATCATTATTGCAGGCGATTTTAACGTACATGTATCGGATCCACGTTCAGGTCAACAGGAAAATAATAGAGGAAAACTACTCCTTGAAATGTTTGCTGAATTTGACATGTTTCCAGTTAACGTGGATATGCCCTGTATGGGTCCGCTGTTCACGTATTACTCAAGTTGTGGTAACAGTGTTGTTGATTACATTTTTGCGAGTAGGAACATCGAAAGAATTGTAAAGTGTGTTAAAGTTGGCGACTGAGGAAAATACAAATTTTGATGATGACTTCACTGAGTATATCGATATCGAGGTTAGTGACATAACAAAAAACTCCTTAGCTGAATTTGATGATATCTTTCAGGATCCCATAACTTTAAAAGAGATCGAGGATGTGCTAACAGTATTACCAAATAATAAAGCTCCTGGTGATGATGGCATAACGTATGAACATATTAAGTAGTCTGGGGACATTCTGGCTGCCAAGCTGCTAATACTTTATAATAAGATCATTGAATTGGAGTACATTCCAAGACAATTTAAGTTAGGAATTAAGATTCCAATTCCAAAGGGAGGGAAGAGCTGTGCGTCAAAATTCGATGATCACAGAGGAATTACTCTTCTTTGTACTTTTAACAAAATTTCCGAACGTTTTGTGCTCAACAGGCTTCAAAATAAAATAAGATGTCGACCCCACCCGCTTCAAGGGGCCTACCAAGCTGAGCATGACGCCGTGACGACTTCATTTGTTATTGACGAGTCAACTAAGCATTGTTGCGAGGAAAACGATAAAGTATTTGCCTGCTTTGTTGATGTCTCAAAGGCATTTGATAAAGTATGGATAAATGGTATGTTGTTTAAATTATATCACAACGTAAATATTAGAGGAAAGTGCTGGAGGCTAATAAAAGGTTGGTACTCAGACATGGAGGAATATGTCTTTTATAATGGTAAATGTTCCAGACAGTATAATATCTTACAGGGGGTTCGACAAGGTGGGGTATTATCGCCATGGCTATTTCTTCTCTTCATTGATGACATGATAAACGAGCTGGAAAAGCTATCCACTGGTAATAGTTATTAAAAATTTATTTGTTGGATCACCAATGTTTGCTGACGATCTTACGTTAATGTCAAGATTAAAACGAGGTCTTGATAACATGCTTGTACAAGTTCATAACTATAGCCTAAAATGGAGACTTACTTTTAAAGAGAAAAAACTGTTGTGCTGACCTTTGGCAAAAAACGAGATAACATATAGGCAATTACGAACAGAAGGTGGCTTATAGGAGGTAAAGAAATCATGGAGAAAAGTATTTGGCATAATCTTGGAAAAGATTGGCACACCGACGTTTCCAGCCTTATTCCAATACTAGAGGCTGCGAAGAAAGGTCAGGCTATCGGTATTGGTTTAGCAAATCTGGGATGTAGATTTAACAGGATGAGTCCATTGGTGGCGACTAAGCTGTGGGCACGGATTGCTCTGCCGAAAATGTTGTATGGTGCTGAGTTGTGGACACTTAATCGAGAAAAACTATCAAAATTGGAAAAGGTACAGAATATATTTTTAAGAGTATGTCTGGGTTTACTTAGTGGTACCTCGGGTTCAGCTGCACATGGACTTAGCAGCAGAAATAGACAAACGAAAGGACTGAGCAGAAATAGACAAACGGAAGCTTCTGTTTCTCAGACGACTAATATGTGCAAGTGAGGACTGTGTACATCGCAGGGTATTCATGATACAACTTAATAGATGGAGATGGAATCCGAACAAAATCACTGGTTTTGTACCAGATTTGGTTAGAATCTTACAGAAGTATTGCTTGTGGGAGTATATGGACAATTTTCTGCAGTCTGGAAATTTTCCCAGCAAATCTTAATGGAAGAAAACAGTAATTGAGAATATTAATCATACGGAGATTGAGTTTTGGAAGATCAAAACGCAACGTTATAAACAATTAGGCTTATACGGCCAAGTCGTAAAAGAACCAATGCGTAACATGTGGCTGCAGTTTGCTCTCGAAAACAGCAAGATGGCCAACCAAGTGGCAATTATTGTTAAAATTCTTTGTGGGTCATTCTATGTGAATGGTGTGAGATTTACTGGGGAAAAAACACAATTTTTATGTATGTTTTGTGGTAACTACTACACAAATCCTGTAAAACATGCTATGTTGCATTGTTGTGAAACACAATTAGCAAGAACAAAATTATGGGAACGTATCACAGATTTCTTTCCAGTGGAATTCGTAGCAAACATTAACTCGTTAGATGAGGACAATTTGATGCAGACAATCTTTGGAAACATGCAATTCATGCAGGGACATGATAATAACCAAGTACATATTATCATTGCTGAGTCGATTTCACAGATAATAACAATAACCAGTTACATTGACATTTATTTGGATTCAGAAACTATTCATTAGTTTGTGTGTTGTTTGTCTTTTTTAAATTAATTTTAATTATTTATTTATAATTGTAAATATTCGTATCTTCAAATATGGAGGCATTAAAGAATTATACTCACTGACTCACTCACTCACTCACTCTATATATATATATATATATATTCAGGGCAGGAGAAAAGAATTTTCTTCCTGGGAGCACAACCTGGAGACAAAAATTTCCTTTATTAGTATTAGTATTAGAGTATTTTTGTGCTAAATCTACATGTGCATAAACATATAGTGTTCTAGCTGACCATGGTTTTAAATTCAAGGAATAATGTCTGTCAACCATATGTTGTTGCACCCATAGTGGGACATGGGTGTTAAGGCTTCCTTCAAATGTTAATCAACAGCAAATCTTCATTCAAACAAATTTCCTGCAGCTGTTTAACATTTACTGTGAGTAGCGCTCACCTATTTTCTCCACCCCTGTATATATTGGTTACAGCTAGCGCTGCACCGGAATTGCAGGGCAGCAGGTTGGATTTCTGCCAGGGATCAGCGGTTGCACTTTGATTTTTCACAACTTTTCCTGGTTAGGCATAATAAATGCATATAAATTTCTACTCGATAATTTCCATCTATACAGGACCCTTCAACTATTATTCAATTCTGTATAACCTGTCTTCCTAAGCTGTTCTTGTTGATCAAGTAGTTTTTAAATCAACATTTCCCTGTACACAGTAGCATGAATTTCTTTTTTTCATGACTTTGACTCCTTTGTCTGTTGATTTTTTTAGATATTATTTGTGCACTATGTGTACTGTAAATTTATTAAATGCAAGTTAATGACAAAAAAATCTAGCATGCATTAATTAAAGTTGGACTAACCCCAAATAGAATTTTTGGTTTGTGTGATATTTGGGTCATAATTCTAAGAAGAAATGTAATGCATCTCACCTAATGACATCATATCCGGAAACTTTGACAGTGAAAAGGTCAATAAAGAAGGGATTTTTTATTATAGAGATAACATTTCTTTGAACGAATGACACAGATATTGCACACACCAAAAATCATATTTGTGGTTAGTCGTGCTTTAAAATTATATTTCTTATTTCTCATCTTCCAAATATTCATATCCTTTGAAGTCATCATCTTTCCCATTAAAAACTGCAGATAGTTTGATAAACAGAACACAATGGTATTATTTCATCTTTTTTACAACCATGAGAGTCTTATGAATCACATGTATGCCAACTGATATAAGACATATAAAGACCTAAAAAGCAACTTATCCTGGGATTCTCACATTTTCTCAATCGTCAGTAAAGCCAACAAGATGCTTGGTATCTTAAAGAGAACTTGTCCCCTGATTAGAGATACTAAAGTTAGGCGAACACTATACCTGACTTTGGTAAAATCAAAGCTGTGCTACGCAACGGAGGTGTGGTCCCCAGCTAATGTGAAGCTACAAGTTGCATTAGAAAGAGTTCAAAGGCGCGCTACACGTTGGATCCTCAAAAGTAAAGTTGGAGAAATGTCTTATGAAGATAGACTGAAAACTCTCAATTTATTGCCACTAACTTACGATCGAGAAATCAGAGATCTTGTTCTGGTCTATAAATGTATTTTCGGCCACACTGATTTGAACATTGAACATTTTGTGTCATTTATACATCATAATCGAACTCGTACTCAGAATCCATCTCTAATGTTAAAATCTCCTTACTGTAGAACATCCACTTTCCAAGGATCGTTCTTTAACCGAATAGTTAAAACTTGGAATAATGTTGGAAAAATAGCCTCTCCTGAAAAGTTCGCCAGTTTAACAATTTTTAAAAGCTTTCTGCATGTGACATACACCGCATTGGTCAACAGTACTTTTCATGTTGATATGGCATGCACTTGGTCGCTCACAAGAGACTGTCCCTGCCACCGTTCTTAATATGCATGTTGTGTAATATATATTTGTATATAGTGAATTAGGTTGGGGTTTTTTTTCCCTTTTTTTGGAGGGGGTGCGCCTAGCATGGGTCTCGTTGTCCCGTTTGCGCTATCCCCTTTGGACTTAAACTTGTAAATGTTTCTACTATATTTGTCCAATAAAGCTGATAAATAAATAAATAAATAAAAGTAGAGATATAATTATACCTTAGACTTTAATAATGTATTACTTGCCTCCATGAGGCAAACCAGTGATCTGTTATACAGCTTACTCAGTGATCTGTTATACAACTTACTCACCTGTGCAACTCAAGCTTTGCCTTGACATTAGCAAGGTGCATTAACCTATTCCTATAATAAACAGAAACTTTGCATGGCCCTATTAAACTGAATATGTCCAAAGTTTATAAAAATATTAAGTTAAGACCTCAAAATTAATTCTCCTTTGAATCAGCTTATACCAGTATACCACATGTTTGTGCAACACAGGTTTTCAAATGATTAGATCAAAAGCAATTGAGGCAAACAGAAATCATCCTGCATATTTTGTGAATGGCCAAATCAAACCAGTTATCCCTTGTCTATATCAAATTTTATAGTGTTTTTCAATAGTTAAGCTATTAGTATTGAATCTAAAATACACACAATTTTGAGTTAAATAAACCGACTTTTCTTGCAAAAATTATCATTTTAGTAAGTTATAGCAGCAAATTATAGTATAATCTATAGTGTTTGTTTACGCTCACATTCCTGAGTCCCAGGCCCCCAAGTAAAATTTAGTAAGACAGATTTTTTTCCAAAAATGTCAAAATTGCCATGTTTGAGGGCCTATATCTAAGAAACTATTGAACTAAATCAAAAAAGGTTGAAGAACTTGTTATATAACTTCTTGTGCTCTTTTCAAATCCGTAAAGATCCCACAAGTGATATAGGCACTTTAACATTTCAAATGAAAACAAAAGTGTGAAAAGGTTTGACAAAGTCGGTGATTAGTTTTTACAATGGATGAATGAAACAATTCCCGGAACAGTGATTAGTTTTTAGTGCAGAGTTTCTTTGAAACTGTGCACTATTGTGATGAGTGGGGAAATTCACATCAGTCAGTCAGTCAGTCATGGAGTAAACTTTCCGGGGGGGGTTTTATGTGTATACAATTTATGTTTGTAGTGATTTATTGTGCTTTGATCGGAAGTTATTTAGGCAATTTCAGTTGTTTTATTTAAATATTCTTTTGTTCTTTGGCCGAGTCCACAAAATTTCGAGGAATCGTTGTCATTATTGCAATTTTTTGTAAATTTTATAACATTTGCTTCTCATGTTGTGTGAAGGATCTTAACCCTGGAAAACTCATTTTTTCTTTAGGAACGCAAATGCGCATGTGCTATCACGCCCTAGATCATGATGGCGTGACGATGCTAGGAAAGAGCGCTGGAGCGAGGCAGTGTTGTTTTCAAAATGTTGAAATCATGTTATAAATTTATCAATCTTAGCTACTGAAATACAAAACAATAGATACTCCGAATTTATTTTTTTAGCTACTGAGTACTATACATGCTCGGTACAAACAATCCTAAATGTAATTATGAGAAACATAATTTGTGTAAAATTTCTCAGAAATTTCATCATGTCTGCACAAAAATCAGTGAGGTTTCAACAAGCGATGGTAGATGTGCATGATCACGGTATGAGTATTAGAGAGGCAGCTGCCAAATGGGAAGTTACAAGAACAACTCTTCATAATTGTGTAATTGGTAAAGTTGAGTATGATCGAAGATCCGGGCCATCAAGTATCCTGACAAAAGCCGGTTGGGTTATGTGTGATGGATTATGTGTGATGGATGCAAATTTTGGATGCATATCAAATGCATTCCAATTGGTGTTGATTTAACTCTGTTTGACGAAGACGAAAAGTTCTATTAAATCAGAACAAAATAATGTTGAGTTTATAACTATATAATTTTATACAATAAATGAAATGTACAATGGCTAAAAGAGAGGTGAAACTGTGAACACAATCACCGGGCTTCCTATTGGAAGAGTACCAGAAGGGTTTTCGTTAGTCTTTACAGAATTATTAAGTTCATCAGCCATTGATAAAATTGAATGGTAATTAGCTACATTACTTACTAGTTAATTTCAATATTATGAACTCAATAATCACTTAGATAAGGCCATAGGATTAGACAGAGTGACACACAGTCCTTGTACATACTATTATTACAGTATTAACCAATAGCTAGTACAGTAAATGATCACATTTGGCAGCCTACCGACAGGAGAACCATGCCAAACCTTCTACCCATGGCCAGCTGTACAAACACATGGGGGAGGAGCTGTGATACCTTGCCAGTATCACATCTGTCAATAAAGCCAAAGATATGGATGGTGTGCTTTGGCAGAAAAAATAACATTGACCACAACTAAACTTTTGTAAATATATTTACATTAAAATGTGATTAAAGTTCAATATTTAGCACAAAAATTTAGCTTACCTGGGCGTCAAATCACAATCATGTACTGCGCATGAGTTGGACACGAATGTTGCCCACAACTTTATCAAATGTGCATAAAATAAGAATGCTCTGAGTTTTTGCTTTTAGTTCATGTTTCCAAATGGATATTGCTATAAATTGTGAACGTTTCGTCCATCTAGCAATCTTTAAAGGTGAGATATACCAAAAAAACTACTTTGTGTCCCAAAACTCAACAACATACTGTAGTCATACATGTTTTCCCCATTTCCATGATTGTTTAAGTGTCCATGAGTGTAACAGTGTGGTTGCAACATGCTTTCAAGTGTTTAATGGCTCAATGTTATGTTGCTCCATAATGGTAGGGATAGCAGCCAAAATTTCAAATTTACAGGGGGGCTCCGCAAGTAGGCTAGTTTGATAGAGCTTGTGATTTAAAACATAATGGTGTTTGTTTCATCAAAATCGGTCAAGGCAATCTATAGTTTTATGGCAATTTGAATATTGGAATTTTAGTCCCATTTTTGGAAGAGCGACACTGTATAAATGTATTACAGCTGGGTGTGAAATGTGGCACCAAAATGCTTGGTTTTAAGTGGATTTTTAAACATATAAGGTCATAACTTCTAGACATTTCATCCAATCACCACAATATTTTCAGAGGACATTGGTGACATACAAAGCAACAACATAATGTAACAGTTGGACACTTATCATTGCCATGGAAACCGTATGACGTCATGAAATGACAAAGAAAAAACATGGAAACTGAAATTAGATAATTTATTACTTAAAAACCATTACAAAAGTGTTGTATGACATGTTATATGTCAAATAAGTAATACTAGTTGATAAAATGTTACAAAACTGCGTTACCATGGAAATATGATGACGTCATAATGACATCATAGCTATAAACAATATGCACTTAAAATACATATTTTTCATCACGAAAACATTAATTTTTAAAAACTAAATGTGTGACGGATAGCATTACATGCTCAACAACACGACGGACAACATCGTTCAGTTACCATGGTAACCATGTGACGTCATTTTTATATACATTTTAATTGCAACATTATGCATATCTTTGCTGAAAATTTTATACTTAAAATTAACTTATTGAAATATGTTGATAGTTCCATTATTGTACACCCCCTACCAATCCTAAACACTTGTCAGTCGTCACCATTGAACTATAAATAAACTGGAAGGCTAACTGCTATGATGAAGGCCTATGATTTGATGAAGCCGAAATAGTTTTTCTGAGTTATGAGCAGAAATACTCAACACTGAACATTCAGCTATATATCAAATTGAAGCTATTGAAAATTGCTATTCGGTGTGGAAATTTCAAGACTTCAGCGAAAAGAAAAATATTTAAAAAATACAAAAACAACTGCAAAACGGCAAATTTTCGGTAATTATGTTTGTAATTTTTCAATATTTCCCTTTTAGCTAAAGTCTTGAAATTCCTACACCAAATAGCGTTTTTCAATAGCTTCAATTTGATATATAGCCGAACGTTCAGTGTTGAGTATTTCCGCTCATAAGTCAGAAAAACTAAAATACACTGGCTTCAATTCCCCCCCCCCCTGAGTTAGCCTTCCAGTTTATTTATAGTTCAATGGTCGTCACATAGACTGTTTCCATGACAACGCTACAAATCTGATGATGTCCCAATTACAAAACTGATGACATCATACTACTATTGATAACTTACTCATGTTGAGGAGGAAATCAATTATTTTTTACATATTATTTACTGTAACACTAGTTTACCAATCAAAGATACAGTTTCGACAACAAAAACTCCTGAGCTATATATCGAGCTGGACTGCTTGCTCATTTATTGGTAACGGGAGTTGTTTCAGTTCATTGTCCAAGCTATTCCACAGTCCAACAGCTCTAAACCGAAAACTCCTCTGACCCGATAAAGTTTTGCATAAGGGAATATGCAGTAACTCCCTGTTTCTGGTGACCCAGTCATGGAGTTCCACATGCTTGTTAAATAACTCACATACATAGATATGGTGGAGGGAGTCCATTCATGCACTATTTTCTACATACTGTCGCATTTAAGAAAGGCATACAGTTTGAATGCATTGGCACTTCTAATCCATGGTGTACTTTAAGTTGATAATGTACACTATAAGAATGAAAAATAATAGATTAGTCATCAGTTGAACTAATCAAAATTTCCCATTTATCCTGAACAGTTCAGTTTACTGTTGGGTTTTCAGCACATCAATTGGCAGAACACATAGCCAAGTTACAATGTCAACCCATGATTTTCCCATCCACTCCCTTGTTTCACATAACTCGATTACCAACTTATTAGTTAAAAATACAACTGTGGTCTTACCAACAACCTGCTGTTGTTTTTAATACACTCGGTATATCATGCAATACCTGGTCAGTAATTCCAAGTCTCAGACGATCATTGCCAACAGATGTCTGCTCTGATGCTCTTTATAAAGCTGTAAAATAACTGTACAACTACCCTCTGGGTGTTTTGCAAGCATGCGCAGGGATGATTATATTAGGGTCAAGCACATGAAGGCTTTTCACCTTTCCTCCTGGTTGTCCTCCAAACTACAGGTTGTTTCAATGATTTTATTAAATAAACGATAACATACTTTATGATTACCTTTCCACCACTCAGTTTTTCATCATTTTTAAGCAGGGCAATCAGTTTTCTTTCATCCCAATTTTGCAAGTTCCACAAGCACATGTCCAGTGACGCACACCATTGGCAAACTCAAGGCAAACTTGCAAAATTACCTAAATTCAAATGAATTTCCACATGTGAGCTCGATCGTTAAACAAAACAAATTATATATCAAAAAAACCTTAAAACATATAGTTTATGTACATACCTGTCGTTGTAGACATTTTGCGTTAAATTGAGTCGTATCTTGCTTTTCAAAATTGACTTTTCAAATACAAAGTCTTCTGCTCAAAAAGTTGAAGAACGACATAGTTCAGAAGAATCTTCAGGCTTTAAACTTTAATTCATTAAGCGGCAATGCGCCCTGAGATTGGCAAGGGGGTAAGCGGCAATGCGCCCGAATGCGCCCTAACATGACTCCTTAACTTGCGGGCATGATATTTGAGCACGTGTTTATCGGGTTGCCTAGCAACGGATACGTGAAATTCGAGCTTTTCAACAGTGTATCATGCAAGAAAATCGGCCAAAAACTCGCAAAGTTTTTCAAGTTTAAAACCTTAGTTTTTCAAAAATAATGAACAATGGCGATACTGTTGCAAAGAATGGTTTTACAGCAAGTTTTAAAAGCGAAGAAAGAAGACGTTTTTGAATCATCTACAACGAAAATTTGGCATGAAAGGAAAGCGAATGTATTGACGTTTTGGGGCCAAGTTCTTCTGTGAACCATGCGCGAGATTTTCAGCCAAAAAGATGAGGATTTCTCCAAACTTTATTAGTCGGAATCACAAGAAAGATGAACACGGAACTCAAGTGAGCAGATACGATATTTTTAAGGGTATTTTTGAGTAGAAATATGCGATCAAACACTCACAAAATTCGACCGCATTAAAGTTGGTTGAATCTAGTTTAAAGTTATCTTTTTAGACGAACTGTTTATGCAAATTTGGGCACAATTTCGACTGTTTTCGTAACCCCATTGTTGGTCTTCTTGTTCAAGTTGTTATTTTAGCTAAAGTATGTTTCAAACGACACCAGGTTAAATTACTGTGTGCGTACGTGCCCTTTTTGGCAAGAATACTTCGAGTATTAAATTACACTAAGTAAGTAGGACACTCCAAAATCACTGTTATATCTATTTTCATCAATTTAGTCTTAAAACGACAACTCGTTTCAGATATATTGTGGTTTAAAATAAGTGTATTGAATTAGTGTGCTTGCTTGCCGCGTGCGAATTTTCAAAAAGTCTGCACTTGAGTTCTAAAGCTTTTAAAACGCTTTTTCTTTTGGGTTTTATATCCCCATAAAATTTTAAATCGATAAAGCAGATGATAATGTTGATGCAACCTCATTTTCTAGTAAATACACGTTGAATCAGAAGGAAATGTTATCAAAAATAGGTCGCGACCGTTGCTTGCAAAATGCCGCTTCTCTCTGAAATGGCTTCCTTTGCGGGAAGCCATGAAATTGAAGTCCTAACAAAAACATAGTTTAGCAGTTCTTTTGGGCCCATAGCTCACTTATTTATCATGAAATCGCTTCACTAGAACATTTTAATAATGTCTATGGGAAACTTTGTTATTTTCTGAACTAAAAGTTTATGGTTTTGAGGTGTTTATTTTATAAAATAGCACGCGCGACAAAATGGCACTAATGTGGTTTCTCATGTCTGACAAACAACCAAAGATGAAAGTCCTTATTTCACCCTTTTATAGCTATGTTGAATACCTGAATATTAGGTTATCTTTTTCATTTGAGCATACAGATAACATTTCTGCACAATTAGTCCTTATGAAGGCTTATTTCAAACTAAAAAAGCGATCGTTTTTAGAGCCAGACTTCAAAAGAGAACGCGT
>CACRXK020012775.1:0-14716 GCA_902702795.2 Paramuricea clavata
ATATATTTCATAGAGCTAGACAATGTAACAAATAATGGGAATCTGCTAAATAATTTGTAACAATGAAATACTTCTAAACATTTTCAAATTCATATATACTGTACCTTTTTATACTTGATGGAAATCATCACAAATAGTATGGAAGAGATTGGCTCCATTTTCACTGCTTCGAAATTCGAAACATCGCCTCCTCGGCGATTTACATAAAAGAAGATGTACATTCGACGTAATATATAAACGTAACATATTAAGAAGAAAGATTACAACAAAAAATAAAAGAATATAAATAATCCGCGGCAATTCAAGTTCCATTCGTGAACTTTTCGTCGCCCCCCTGTCTTAATTTCCACAAAGCCCGCTCGCAGGCTAATACTCCAAGAATCTTGGAGTATTTGCCTGACATGTGACCAGCGTTTACCAGGGCTATGTCGCCGCCTTCAATTCGCGACTAGTCCTGGGTACGAGGTTGTGGTGGCAATTCCAGAACATGACAGATCCTTCTACAACTTCCACCATCTGCAGGACGAAATAAATCAAATGTCAAGATTTTGCCAGATTTGACAAAAATGATTATACTGACAGAAAATTTATACCCTATATTCTGCAGCCAAATTTCCATCAAGCATTTTTGCACCAAATTTATTATTTTACTCTGTCTAACGGAAAACAACTTTACTCTGTCAAATGCCAAATCATTATGTTTTACTATGTGTCTAATGACAGACAATTTTATTTGTTAAGTGGAGAGTCTGGAACATTAATGGAACAAATATTTAATAAAATAACAAAGTACTAAAAGTAGGGCACATTGCTTCTAAATAATTTATGCCAACACAGCAGCTTTTGCGGTTAATTATTAACCTTTCAATAACCAACACTCATCTTGATGAGTAAAATCATCTGATAATTAACTATCAAAGTACTGAAGGTGGGGAGTGTTAGGATGAATTGCATCTAAATGTGTTAACAACAAACAATGCAAAATAGTCTGGTGTTAGACAGGCCAAAATATTGAGCTTTGAAATAGAGCAGATTAGTGTGAATTGGGTCTTAATGAGTTTACACATAACACAGGCGGACAGCGAGATCAGTGGCGTAATTACTATGGGCTCGGACCGGGAGAACCCGGGCGCCCCAAACCCAACGGGGGCCCCCAGGCTCAGGCTATAGCCTATAGAGCAACAATGCCATTCTCTGACCATCAGAATTCTGTAAAATCTCTCCCCAAAGTCTGGGAAATGGCATTTCAGAGAGTCTAGATTCAAATATTTTCTGGGTGAGCATGCTCTGGACCCACTAGAAAACTTGTGCATATACGGCGCTCGACTTGTGGCTCTGGCAATTTTACTAGGGGGGCCTTCGAAAAGTTTGAACCGGGGGCCCCTTGATATAATGTTACGCCACTGAGCAAGATAACCTATCAAAGTTGTCCACTCTCTTTCACAAGTAAAATATTTGACCTGGTGTTAGACAACGTAAAATAAAAAAGTACTGAAAGTTGAGCATATTCATCCTAACGAGTTAGTGTGAAATGTAAGTAAAGAGTCTCGTTAACTTGAATATACCATCACATAGTTAAATGTTAATTTCATAAAAAATATGGAGAATTTTCCTGGCATTACACTAAGGCTAACATATTTTAATTCATATTGACTGATGCAATTACACCTCTCCCAATGAAATATCAATTTTAATTTGATATCAGAATCTTAGGAAGGTTGCTGCTGATTTGAGCAAGTAGATAAATTTTCAAACTATATGTAATATGAGCATATAGTACTATATAGTCTATATGTATAGGCATGCTTAATGTCTGCAATTAATCTTGCATATACAGTTAGCATATACAAATATATTAACCAATAAACATTGAAAAGTCTAATTCAAATATAAAACTCTTATAGTAGCATTTATTGAAGTATAAAAGACAGATAAATATATTTATATCAGCGTTCTAATCCATTATTGTCGCGGCAAATTCAAATTTTAAACCGATCGAAACACATGCTCGAATTTCACGAATGAATATTGGACTAGGTATTCCTTTATAATTTGCTTTATTATAAACAAAATATAAACATATGCTCACCTGAACATTATACAAACATCGCTGATGTATTACTAGTGAAAATCCAGTTGAATCCTATCAAAAATAGTTCTATTTTGAACATATAAAGCATTCACAAACAAAAAAATTATAAAATATCGGAGGTGTGATGACCTATCCCAAGATGCTTTGTGCGTGTGGCAAAAAACTAGACACCAGTTTGTTGGTCGCGCACATTGCGGTAATTATTCATTTAATTAATGTTAGAATAAATTTATTTTCCAATCCTATAGGAATTCCTATAGGAATTTTTATTTCCTATATGTATATTAGTATATATATAGGAATTTCGTTTTCCTAAAGGAATTTTTTCACCATTTTCAAATCTTATATGAATTCTTATAGGAATTTTCAAATCCTATAGGAATTTCATTTCTTATAGGAATTCCTATAGGAAATTTCCGTAAGTGTTGGCATAGCATTGCCATAGAAATCATATGCATATGTATGGATTATCTACTGATTGGAGGCCAGAACCACACCAAGTTCAGACTCCATATAATTCCCATAGATATGGGAAGTATATGGCACAACCAAGTGTGGACTACCATATAATTCCCATATATGGAAATTATATGGGACAACCAAGTGTGTACTACCATATAATTCCCATAGGTATGGGAAGTATATGGGACAACCAAGTGTGGACTACCATATAATTCCCATAGAATTGGTTATATGTAAAAGCATGCCATTGATATGGATTACCTATGGACCAAGTAACCCCACAGATTTCCCATAGGATTAATAGCAATGTGTTTGTTTCCATAGCTTTTCCATATCTCAATATTTAACAAATTTAGACACCATACCAATCCCACATGATATCTATATTGTCCCATATCATGCCCACATATGGGTCATATATGGCCCAAACTTTGCCATATCTTTCCCATACTTTTGCTTTGGTAAGGGTAGAAAAGAAATTTGAGTCAAAGCCTTGGATTACTCATGGCTTAAAAGTGTCTATCCAATTAAAAAATAAATTGTATAGGAAGTGGATAAAAACAAAATCTACTTATTACCATGCTAAATTTAAATTATATAGAAATAAAATAAATCATCTCCTAAAAATTAGTAAGAAAAAATATTATAATGAATATTTTATTAAAAATAGTAAGGACAGCAAAAAAGTATGGAAGGGCATTAAAGAAATTGTGAAATCAAAGCCTCAACAATTCAAATGTACAAAAATTATGAATGGAAATCAGGAAATAAGTGACCCCAAACTTATTGCAAATATTTTTAATAATTATTTCTCAAATGTTGGTAAGAATTTTGCAGATTCAATACCAACTGTTCAAAACACTCCAACTGAATACCTAGGAATACCTATTAGAAACAGTTTCTTTGTTTCTCCGACTACTAGAGGGGAAATTGAACAAGAAATTAGTAAGTTTAAATCAAGTAAAGCTGTTGGTCCCTTTAGTATACCAATTTTTGTCCTCAAAATGGTTAAATCAGTCATATCTGAACCTCTAGAATATTTAATTAATATGTCATTCTCTAATGGAATTGTTCCAAATGACTTTAAAATTGCGAATGTCATACCAATTTACAAAAAAGGTTCTCTTAGTTGCACATGCAACTATAGACCTATCTCCCTCCTTTCTATTTTTGACAAATTATTAGAAAAGTTAATGTATAAGAGACTATTAAATTTTTTGAACAAAAATAGAGTCTTATTTGAAAGGCAATTTGGTTTTCGCACCATGTATTCAACTGAGTATGCAATTTTATCAATTGTAGATAAAGTACAAAAAGCAATTGACAATCGTAATTATGCATGTGGAATATTTTTGGATTTCAATAAGGCTTTTGATACTGTTAATCATGAAATTTTAATTCAGAAATTATCTTGCTATGGGGTAAGGGGCGTTGCTTGCAAGTGGTTTATCTCATACTTACGTAACAGAAAGCAATTTGTAACTATAAATAATGAAACATCAAACAACTGCCCAATCAGCTGTGGTGTTCCACAGGGTTCAGTTTTAGGACCTTTACTTTTTCTACTATATATAAATGACTTTCAAAATTGTTCTAAATTATTTGAATTTACGCTATTTGCTGATGATGGTAATTTGTTTTTTGAGGATAATAACTTATCCTCTATGGAAGCAAATATAAATTCTGAATTGGTTAATATTGACAATTGGTTGTGTGCAAATAAATTGTCTCTTAACATTGAAAAATCTAATTATGTAATATTTCATGCTAGACAGAGAACTGTTAGAGATAACTTCAACTTGTCAATGATGAACCAACCTCTTAAGCGAGATACTTCAATCAAGTATTTGGGTATTCTTATTGATTCTAATCTCAGTTGGAAAAGTGAAGTAGAAAGTATTGCTAAAAAAATAAGAAGGAGTGTTGGTATAATTTCAAAACTTCGTCACTATGTTAATAAAAAAATACTATTAAATCTTTACTATTCACTGATTTATCCTTTTCTAATTTATGGTTTACTAGCGTGGGGAAATACTTATAAAACAACATTGAACCCCATCCATATTCTTCAAAAGAAAGTTATTCGAATTATAACTTTTTCTAAATTTGATGAGCATACAAGTCCACTGTTTAAGGAACTAAAAATCCTTAAATTTCCCGATCTTGTAACATTCCATAGTTCAATTTTTATGTATAAATTTCATAATAATATACTACCGTCAATTTTTGAGTCATTTTTCACAAGGGTTGATCAAGTTCATAATTATAGAACTAGATCTTCCACGAGTGAATCTTATTATATTCCAAAAGTTCGAACCAATTATGGATTATTTAATATTAGATATCAAGGTCCAACTATATGGAATTCTATACCTAAAGAAATTAGGTATGCTTCCCTTTCCAAATTCAAAAATCAATTTAAAAATGATTATTTTCAGACATACTAACCAGAATGATACTAAGGAGTCTGCTACCAGTTGCAAATGCATCTAAGAATGATTGTGTGCCTTTGTTGCCATTTTTACCGACTCACTTATCATAATTTTATCACGGTATTAAAAAGTAAACTGGCATCCTGGTATTTTTAGCTATCCCAGGTTATTTCAGGATTGCCAGGACCCTATAATGAATTGTAAAATGTTTATTTATTTAATGTCTTTTATTGTTGTAAAAATGGGTCAATAAAGTTTTTGTCTTGTCTTGTCTTGTCTTGTCAACCGATAATAATATGAAACTGAATGTCAAAAAGACAAAGGAGTTCACCTTGTCTTTTTTTGAAGACCAAGCCCTCGCTTAAACCACTGATCATTACTAACCAACCCATTGAGATGGTGCATACCGCAAAGTTCTGGGTGTTCAATTATCTTCAAAATCTGAAATGGAATGCACATATCGATTATGTGTGTTCCAAGGCAAGTAAGCGTTTGTTTGCCTTGAGAATGTTGAAACATAATGGTGTCCATCCATGGGATCTCCGTTCAGTGTATTGTTACTTCATCCGACCTGTTTCGGAGTACGCTTGCCTGGTATGGCACTCTTCCTTGCCGTCATTCCTAAGTGATCAAGTTGAACATATCCAACGACGTGCAACCAAAGTTATCTGCCCTTCCTTGTCGTACAGCCAAAGTCTAACAGAACTCGAACTACCTACACTTTTTGACAGAAGAGAGTCGTTATGCAAGTCCTTTTATAGGAACAATTTAAACACTACAAGTAAACTATTTGACCTTTTACCGAAGTCAGTGCACTACCAATACAATCTTAGGAACACACAAAATTCCACAAATCCCATACCAAACGTTTTAGCAATAGCTTCTTGCCATACTGTGTGAAGAAGTGAGACGCCTGCATTTAGGACGAATAGTTAAATTTTGCTCATGTTTTAAATTTTTAGCTGTATTTTATTGGAACCCTTATCGAAAGTTTTTTAGAAATTGTTGTATCTTGAGTTTTTCAATTTTATTGTAAAATTGCCATTCAAGAATGTTAATAATAATAATCTAGTCTAATATATAGTTAATCCCAAACAGCAGTGCAATTATTTTTCTGTAATCACATCTTTCCTTCAACAGAAAATCGCATGGGATCTCATTACGGCTATCGATTATCTTCATGATAGAAACATTGTGCATAGGGACATCAAACCAAGAAGTGTATTAGTCTCCAACACCCACTACTGTCACTTGACAAATCCCCATGAAATTGAACCAGCATGGTTACAGGAAACCATTGTATGCAGCCGATCTGTATTACATCAAACTGCAACTATTCACCACACGTGAACAACAAACCTGGAAAGAGCAACACTTGTTTTACAACACACCTGGGGCTGTGGTTGGCATAAAAAAACCTGTTTCTTATTCCCTTGAGGAATTAAAATATGGTGACATTTGGTCCTTGGGGATGCTTTTGTTCAAATTGTTGAATCCTGACCAGAAATTTCCATATTTCCAAGAAATGGAGGATCATGACGTAGAGAGTGCTTCAGAAGCAAAAGATGTGATTGGAAAGCTCATGGACAAGAAAAAGAAACCAGCACATTCTACCAAATATGATTCCCTTTGTGTTGCTAGGAAACAACAAGAAACTACAAGTTCGATACTGTTAGGAAACAACAAGAAAGTTGTTAGTATTGGGTTTGTTTTCATGACATATGCATCTGGGACAATAAAGACATATTTGTTGACATGCATGTCGATTTTATAACTCTTTAGAATAGTGGTTTGAAACTGCCTGTACATGGAAATCAAGCAGTCAGAAATACATTAAAACAATAAATCTAACTTCCTTGGTTACAGAACTCTGTCTGAAGGGGTAAATTGTGTAATGTTCTGTTACACATTACTTTGTTTACTTCATCTTCAAACCGTGGTGCCATTTCATTTGTCAAGAATTACTGATTCCGGTTTTTACAGATTCCGGCTTTTACACTTCCATGTTCTAGAGATTCTGCCTTTTACAATTCCATGTTTTAAAGATTCCGCCTTTTACAATTCCATGTTTTACAGATTCGGGCTTTCACAATTACATGTTTTACGGATTCCGGGTTTTACAGATTCTGGCTTTTACAATTCCGGGTTTTACAGATTCCGGCTTTTACAATTCCATGTTTTACAGATTCCGGCCTTTACAATTCCATGTTTTACAGATTTTGGCTTTTACAATTCCATGTTTTACAGATTCCGGCTTTTACAATTCCATGTTTTACAGATTCTGGCTTTTACAATTCCGGGTCATTCCATTCCGAGATTCCCCGTTCTGTGTTTTACAGGTAGCCGATTTAGAACTGTTATTGAACAAATTGTTCCTACATCTTGCTTTGGCAAATGGTATAACATCTAATCCAGCCATGTTGTGCTCATTATCCATTCAAGCAATTAAACTATTGAACTAGAATAACAAGAGGAACCTGCACCGAAACCTGCAGCAGACTTGTAGCAATGCTGTTCCAACAACTTGTCAACAGGATGTGTTTGCACTGCTTGTTCCCCCAGGTTGTTGACAAGTTGTCAACTGTTTGTTTACAACTTGCTACAAATTGTTCCAACAACTTCTTATCGTCCTGCAATTCAACAATTTGTCAACAAGTTGTGAGTGACAACCTTGTAGCAACTTCATAAAATATCAGCATTGTTACAACTTATTGGCAAGCTTGCCACAAGCCTGTTGCGAACACATCTTGTTGACAAGTTGTGAGATTTTTATGTGAGTACTAAGGAATTCAGCATCCACATTGCACCATGTGGGTTGTTCTTCTTAGGGTTATACAAGAAGTTAGAATAATCTGTACTTCGCCATACGACTCTAAGGAAGTACGGTATATACAAATTATTATGTCTCAAAGTGTCATATGTGGCATTACAGTAAAAGCAGCATACTTCATACTTTACCTTAGGCTCTCATTGTATGCATATTGGTGACATGAAAATGTTGCAACATTCCTTAAGTATTTACTTTGTTATGGGAACCACTGAGTATTGTAATAAAATATAAAATAATGTTGAGTCCAAAAATAAACATTTTAATCATTCTAGCTTTCAACTAAGATATATATATATATATATATATATAATAATAGATCACTACCAATCCATGTCCATGTGGATCCATTGATGAAAATAGATATAACAGTGATTTTGGAATATCCTACTTACTTAGTGTAATTTAATACTTGAAGTATTCTTGCCAAAAAGGGCACGTACGCACACAGTAATTTAATCTGGTGTCGTTTGAAACATACTTTAGCTAAAATAACAACTTGAACAAGAAGATCAACAATGGGGTTACGAAAACAGTCGACATTGTCCCAAAGTTGCATAAACCGTTCGTCTAAAAAGATAACTTTAAACTAGATTCAACCAACTTTAATGCGGTCGAATTTTGTGAGTGTTTGATCGCATATTTCTACTCAAAAATACCCTTAAAAATATCGTATGTGTATGGTGGCCGAGAACTGCCAATAGTTTTTTCCCATTTTTTTTGCAAAAAATGTTTATAAATTAATATTTTTACAAAAATTTTTTTAAAAAAAACTACTTTAAATTTAAATTAAAACAAAAATGAAATGAAAGTAAAACAAAAATGAAATGAAAGTTAAACGAAAACAAAATATAAATTTAAAGTAAAACAAAAATAAAGTAAAATATAAATCAGTTTTTTTATCGGCCGAGCGCTGCCAATATAAAAAATTTAAAAAAAACTACTTGTTAAACAAAAATTAAATGAAAGTTAAGCCAAAGCAAAAATATAAATTTAAAGTAAAGCAAAATTAAAGTAAAATAAAAATCAGTTTTTTTATCGGCCGAGCGCTGCCACTATACCATGATTCCTTGCAACTTGGAAGGGTTTAGGCCCTGGGTACGAGACTAAGAATTACAAAAGCACAACATGGCGGACAACAACAGATGTGCGAAGTGGACCGAAGATGAAATTCTGAAATTGTGCATGGAGAAATACGTCAAGCAAAGTTTGCAGCGATCTGAGATACTGGATTTCATGATGCGCGACTTCCCTCAGTACGCATGGAGCCTTCGTAGCCTAGACAGGCATTTAAGATTCTTCGATATACACTACAACGATGACAATGTTAGTGTCGAAGACGTCATGGGCGCTGTAGGGAAAGAACTGAAAGGACCTGCCAAGCTGCTGGGTTACCGGGCAATGCATAGAAAGATCCGTCAAGAGCATGATCTGAATGTCACACAAGACCAGGTATACAATGTCATGCATGCTTTAGATCCTCAAGGACTAGACAATCGTCGGGGTATTGGTGCAAAGAAAGCCAGAAGAAAAGGCAATTTTACGACAAAGGGCTCTAACTGGGTTCACTGTTTACTGTGATACAAATGGCCAATGAACATGCTGGTGGTTAAAGAGTCCTAGTCACTACAATGCAATGTGTGTGTTTGTTTACGTTTCTGTTACGTTGTGGGCCAGAGGCAGCCATTTTGTGTGGCCTCGAAAATGGTGGCAACAATTGAGAAAACTAATGGAAAAACATAAACAAGCGTGCATTGCATTGTGGTTGACAAGGACTCTTTAATTGTAGTAAAATATGGAATGACATTTGAAAATGGAGAGTGTAATCATGATGATTTTATTTCGATATACTTTTTATATTATATATGCATAACACTGAATATATTGAAATTTAGATTGAAAGGTGGTGGAAGGAGCTACATGAGCGGATGGAAAAATATTTCAAGGAACAGTTAAGGTGGTTGAAAGATAGAGGGCATTATGACCCAGGCAATGAGACAGACAGGTAAATAAACCACTATACATGTAATAGATACAGTATATCCTGTGGTTACAGGTTCGTCACTGGCATTTCTTGTTCTCTAGTATATTATAGGTAACAAAAATAAAACAAAACTTTTGGCCATTATTTACCCATTGAGCGCTAGCGCTCTCCCCTTGACGAGTAAAATCGTCTGGCGTTAGACAGAGTAAAATAATATGGCGTTAGACAGAGTAAAATAATATGGCGTTAGACAGAGTAAAATAATATGGCGTTAGACAGAGTAAAATAATAAAGTAGGGCGCAATGTGACTCAATGGGTTAATGGTAAGGTATAACCAGAAAATACGTTTCCGGTAACCCGACCGACCTGCATTTTTTCTATTTTTGGGATACTAATTAACTGGCCTATCTGCCCATGTGTCTATTTAATTAAAGTATAAAATTTATGTCAGAACTAGACGCATAGTTTTTTATTTGCATGTATGTGTCTGGTTCAACAAAGAACGTGGGTCAAAAGCACTGTAATATTCAAAATTATGAAACCGGCACACAATGCAAAATTATTCAACACTGTATAAACCAGATCAGTCATTGATTTTGTAATATCTGTTATAAGATGTTTTGTAGCACAGATATAATTCCTATTTATGCTCTTTGCTTCCCCAGAATGCTTCTTGCATTTTATATGGTGCCATTGGTACAGAAGGAGCTTGACACCTTTAGAGAAAGTGTTTGGAATTCACATAGAATTAGAGCGCAGAAAGAAACGGCCCTACCTGATGGAATTCCCAATCACATTTTCAATTTTCCAGAGCAATATGGTCTTCAGGAATGTGGTATGTTTTTGTATTAGTCTAGTTACTTTATATCACTTATTTTGTATACCTGGCGAATTGCCAGACTGGAAAGTTTGTATTGCGCAACCAAGATCTCGGGTGCGCAATTTCGGACAAAATGCGCGTCTGGACGCGCAGATTTTGGAAATGCTCCGAAGAAACGCGCACTTTCGAAATCAGCCGCGCTTCCCGCGCTTCTGAAAAGTTATTGCGCAATATTGCAAGCTCAAACGCGCACTTGGAATACGAGGAAAGCGAGAACGCGCGCGCCTCGCGTAAAAACGCGAGCGTAAGAAAATGTGCACTGGGAAGTGAGAGAAGCACGCGCGAATGAGAAACTTTACACGCGAATATCTATGCGTGAAATGGAAGTTCAGATGTGCATCGTGCGACACAAGACAGCTTGGCAGCGATGCAAACAATGAAAACATCTTTAATTATTAACTTCCGATTCGACTTACTTAGCTATAAACAGACACATACGTTTGTGGTTGAGAAATTTGATCTAGTGACAGGTTTTCAAAGCAACTATCGTTTACTCGACACTTGTTTGACGTTTCGTTCTGCACTTCTGTGGAATATTTTTGCTGTGAAAGATTTTCAAGGGAGTTTTCAAAGTTCAATTGTGCGAAGTAAGTATATATTATGTGTTTATCAGTGTATGCAAATGTAGTATAAATTGTTCTATTCGCATTTATGGAAATTGGTGTGGTGAATTCAAGTTATTCAACCATAAAATCACTTTAAAGCAGCCTCGTGCGTCTGGCGTGCCGCCACGACGGTCGGTTGTTTAATTAAACTTTAAGGCACTTTTAATCTGAAATTTCAAGGCTACATGAAGTCCTTTTTCCCTTTAATACCCTTCTATCACTGGGGTATTTCGACGGAGAGACTGGCAATGTAAACGCTGTGAAATGTATCACAACAAAATTTTAATTTGCGAGCCAAGTCAGGCAGTCGGCCAACCGCCACCGGCGCATGTTGCGGCCATAGCCAACCGCCACCGGCGCATGTTGCGGCCATAGCCCATAGGTTGGCAGGTTGCGGCGTCACATTTACAGTTTAGTAGTTTAAATGTTTGATACTATTTAACAATATACCTTATATATGTAATATGTTATCAAATTATCAAACCGGCGGATGCCTACGGCCTATGATTATTGATTATAAAAACAGTCAAAAGAGTTAAAAGTGAAAAGTCTAAATGAGTAATGACAACTAAACAGAATTCTATTCAGCTGAACACCAGAAGTCTAGAACTGTGAGAACACTGAACACTGCTTGTCTCACTGAACACTGCTTGTTGTCTGCTTACACAGTTACACTATTAAATCAAAATAACAATAACATTCTGACATTCACACATTACTTAAAATTACAATTTTGTATGTTTTTCATTTTCCAATGTGCCAAAAGGCAAAGTCCAAACTGGCTAACTGAGTATACTAAACTCTTCCTTGCACATTCCACAGTTCCTTTATTTCCTTGTTTTGTGGTGAAAAAATAATGGCAGGCGTGTCGGACGATATTGAAATAATTGTTGAAGCAGGTAAGCCATAACCAATAAGCCCAGAGGCTTAAGACAAAAATCAAAGGGTATATAGGCTATATATATGTGTATAACTTAGTTAGTGAAGGTCGTAATCGTAAAAGGTCTGGGTCAGCCATCAGGGACTCTCGGCTCCGACTCTGGACTAAGGCTCAGACGCTCAGTGGCAGGCTCACAGAGGGCAGATGGGCAGAGGGGTTAGGTGAGTTATGTTGTTATGAGTGTTCCTCCAATCCTCCGTTTCTGCTCCGCCAGCTCCAGGTGCTTCATTTTTCATGTTCTATTTTTCTATGTCCAATTCTATTGTATTTGCATAGATATAATAATAATAACACCAAAAATAATTTATTAACAGGTAGTTAAGTAGTTCTTTGTGATTAATGGTTGATTATTACGTGGTTATTAGTACTTACTAGGATATGCAATCAAAACACCTTGTCACACTTAGTGCTCTAAGATTAGTTATCTAAGATTAGTTAAGATTAGTGATCTAGGAATCTAGGATTAATTAATTATTAATTAATTTGCTTTTCCTGTTGCATAGTGTGTGTTTCATGCAAGAAGGAATATTGTGGGAGTCATTCTTGCAAAGTTTGCAAGAAAGCCTGCCATGCTATTCCACCTTGTGCAAAATTGAATGAGGATGATGAAGAAGGTTTTGGTGCAGCAGTGCTCTGTGCTAGTTGTGCAGCAACTAAAGGAGAGGCTCCACCAAAGAGAAAGATATCAGAGAAAGGTAAAGAGATTATAATATCAGTATCACAGTACTATGGGTAGCTATAAAGTCATCGACTCATCATGATCTTCTATATTAATCAGGAAACTTTTTTACTATATTTACTCTAGAAACCAATTGGTATGAAAAACTTGGAAAACAGTCAGGGAAGTTGGCGGCACCAGTGGCCAAGCGAGCAAAAGGTGGTCATGGCAAAACACCAATGGGGTTCTGTCTGCTTTGTTTCTGTGAAGGGAAACAGAAATTTTGGTTGGCAAGGGGAAATGCATCCACTCTTTCTAACCACCTTTCCAAAGTACACAAAAACCAAAGTACGAAAGCCAATGATGCTGTGCCCGAAAGTTCACCTCTTGCTGCAGAGGCAATGAAGGAATACAAACGTAGATTTGCATCATCTGCTGCAAGTTCATGTAGGTAGGTGAAACTCAAAACCTAACAGTTCTGTTCTACTTATATTTATCTACAGTATACATGTATTTGTAAAGTTCAAAGTTAAGTTATTGAGTACTCAAGTACATGTATACTCAATAAAATAAGCTTTGGAGACTGGTGTTGTTTGTAAATGCATATGTGATATGTTGTAGCAGGTCAGTTTGGATTTCTTGTAACATTAACAAATTGTGAATCCTCTCATTTGTGCTATAAACTGTTGTACTTGAACTCTTACTGTAGTAGGAATCAAGAGAAGAGAAGTGGTAGTGTGACTAGTGTCCAATCGGAATCACCTCAAACACAAAAGACCACCTGTATGGATTTGGATGTTGATAGTGATTTAACTATGGCGTATGTACTGTATAATATATATAACATCACACTAGAGTTGATCAATTAAACCATATACTGTATATATACATTATGAACTGATCGGCAATAGAAACTAAAATGATAAATTTCAAATTTTGTGCTATAGTGAAGTTATAGAACAGTTTGAGTGTCAACGTGAAGATAAAGTGGTCAGCGTCAGTGATAGCCAGGAAATCCAGGATGATGCACCATTGGAAAAGGATGATGCACCATTGGAACAAAAACGTACCCCGCAAGACAAAGACCAATAATAATGGCGAGCAAACATACTCAACGGTGGGTAAAAATAAAAGGTCTAAAATGATTCCATTTAGTCCAAAGATAACGAAAGAAGTTATTAACTTAGACTCTACCACACCGGAACAATCTTACAATGTTGACACACGCAATCGCTACGAAGTACTCGGTAATGGAGAAGACCAATATAATACCGCAGAACAACAAAGTGAAACAACTCAAACGTCCAGGGAGATGCGACCCAAGACTAGCCGAGAAGTTTCTACTAATGAAGACCAAACCAAAGCGTCATCGGAGACTAGTCCCCGTACTTATAATTCGGGCAACCAACCCAGGCGTACAATCAACGTAGCCGTTGCCGGTGACTCAATGTTAAAGTACATAAATCCCTCCAAACTTAGTAAAAGCTTGAAACAAAATGTCCACGTGAAAACCTTCCCTGGAGCAAAGGTTGCGGATATGGAGCACTACGTAAAGCCAACACTAGCACACGCTCTTCAGTACACCGTGTTCTGCACGTTGGTACAAATGATTTAAGACAAAAATCTCCTCGCCAAATAGCAACATCGATAACTAAGCTCGGACATGAAATCAATGCGAATATGCCAAATACGAAATTAATCTTATCTGAAGTAATAGTTAGAAATGATGACCCTCAGCTCATGATAAAAGTCAAAGAAGTCAATTCAAAATTATCACAGGTATGTCTAAGCAATAGATGGGATTTGCTAACTCATGGAAACATTTTAGTCAAACA
>CACRXK020012776.1:0-10155 GCA_902702795.2 Paramuricea clavata
ATAATATACACTGTATACAGTCTATATATATATAGTAATAATATAACTTACTGAAATTTATGGCTTTGGTGAGACATAGACATATATGATATACCATGGACATTGGACATAATTTAATAATATGTTTATAGTTCAAATTTTGCAACAAAAGTGGAATTGCAGTAAACATGCATGTGATAATTATTGTAAACAAAGTGACGAGTAAATTACTGTACATTTTAACGCCGCATACTTATAAATATTAAATAGTCAGTATAACATTGTAAAACAAGCTTAATACACACAATATGCACTGAATATTATCAGAATTCCCAATATTGTTTCATAAAAGCGAAGCGATATAATGCCTTGTCCCTAGGTTTCGGTTTGCGAATTTGTGCAGTCTTTCTCAAGAATTATTCTTAGCTTAGGAGTCAGACAAGCCAAGGACACAATAAAGCATGCAAGCTTTTGGTATTCGTCTTTATATGAATACTATATTAATTTACAGTAAAAAGTCAACCAGGATCAAAATACTTAAATACATGACACTTTTATCTCTACATTGCCGCAATTCCGAAGCTTTGCGTTGCTCGGTTTTACAAACGGGAAGTGCAAGTTTATGGAAGCTTGTCAATGACTTCATATGAATCAGTTATCAACCAATCAGAGCACTGCGTCCAAATATTGGACGCATGCACGCAATCATCATAGGGATCCTTGCAGGCTCTCTTTCCCCAGAGAGCCTGCTCACATGCTAAAAAAGTGTATAAACATTGTGCCACAGATGGTTCTATAACTTATGCATATTTTAGCATATATTATTTCAGCCAATAGCATTTTTGCATCCTCTCATGGCCGTGAAATACCAAATTTCCTTAAAGGACAATGGCACCGAAAATTTTTATTGTCTATTTCAATCCTACTTGACGACCTAACTATGAAAATATTATCATTTTGTTCTCAAACATTTTAGTCTACGAGTAAAATGCATGCAAACTTTGTGTTTCGCTGCCATCTTGGAAATATTTTTTGAAAAACTATCACAAAGGTCAAAGAACTTTGTGACGTCATTGGCTGGGTAGCACCAAAACTACATGAGACAATTCTATTGCGTGCGTGTTATGTTAGTTAAAAAATATGTTGTTTTGAACGTTATACTGGCCAACACTCTTCGCAATCAAACAAGATAAGTCTACACTATCAGATAAAAACATATCGAGCAACTGGGAAAGCAAGGAATGGCGCAATTTACAATACAGGTAATTGATCATAAAATATTGCATTAGTATTTGTCTTGTTACACTCGAATTTCTGCATTTATTTAACACAGAGTAGGATATATACTATGAGAAATAGTGTTACAAACAAGTTACATACTTTCATGTTTCACTCGCTACTCTGGTTTAAATGATTACAAAGCCCAGTCGAATTGTAATTAGGGATGAGCCGATTAATCGGTAAATAATCGGCAAAGCCGATTAATCGGCCATTTTTAAAATAATCGGTAATCGGCCGATTATTGCATGATAATCGGTAAATAATCGGCCATAAAACTTTTTCTGCAGCTGCCAAGCACATGCTAAAATACTGAATAGAAGCGAATAAATTTTCATATTTTGTTGCAAAACCCGCGTCTTTTGATTCAAAACCGCGTCTTTTGTCTCACATGAGTGACTTTGAGGAAGTCATTAAAAACAGTTAAAACACCAACGCATTCCTACGTGTTGAATCATACCATATTCTGTTCTCTGATTGGCTTAAACGAATCCTGATATTTGTAATAAAATGCAGGGGGGGAAATTGCTCGGAGTTATTTTGCCCAGAACCTAATAGCGCACGCAGTTTGGACATATTTTGATATTTTGGAAGATGATTGACACGAAAGCAATGTGTAAAGGAAAAAGGCTCTTGAATCGTAATCAGCATAGGACTGAGAGGAGGAAAAACATGCAAACAGTTCACCACGACAAACCTGCGCAATCACCTCCGTAAGCATCCCAACGAATTGCTGGCACTGTCAAATTGCTGGCACTGTCAAATTGCTGGCACTGTCAAATTGCTGGCACTGTCAAATTGCTGGCACTGTCAAATTGCTGGCACTGTCAGCAGATGAAAAGGAGCGGAATGTAAACAATAAAATCGCCTTTACAACTTCATTGTTGGTCATCTTGTGATTTTTCCCTTGCTTTTTAAAATAATCGGCAGGTACCGATTAATCGGCCGATTAGTTGCAATAATCGGCTTATAAATAATCGGCCTCAGTAATCGGCAATTTCCTTATCGGCTCATCCCTAATTGTAATCAAGACCCAACGTTTCGACACTCAGGTCTAGTGTCTTCATCAGGGGTGATCTAAAACTGCGATCGTGGCTTCTTAAATATCCAAGGGATGACGTCACCTGCCAAGAAGATGCATATATTCCTCTGGCAAATAGGCACCGTCATCCCTATTCAAAGCATGATGACTCATATTTATATGCCACGCTTCTAGGCAAAGTCTTTGACCATAGCGATTGTTTGTGGTAATTACTTTTAGAGTTTTCCCACGCAATCTCGTGTTTGGTGTAACATACATGTTCGGCTAAAGCTGATTTTCCCTTGTCTAAAGTTGAAACAGCCTTTTGATGTCCTTTTAGCCAGCGTTTAGACTGACCCAAATACTCTTTGTCGCAGTCACCGCATGGTATAGAATATATAGCATGAGTCTTCTGATTTGTTTGAACAGGATCTTTTGGCCTAAAGTCAAATAGGGTTTTAAGGCAACCTTAATATTACAATTACTTAAGATTCTCTTGATTGGTTCTGTGACACCTTGAATGTATGGAACTATTGCAAAACCCTTAACAGAGGTATCACCCTCGGAGTTATTTTGGTTCCTACAAACAGGTGGTCTCAGGCAATCATTAAGAAAACGCTTTGGGTAATTGTTTTCCCCTAAAACATTTACAACATATTCACGTTCATTAGCTTGAAAATCACTGTTTGACGGCAACGATTCAGCTCTTTGAAGCAAAGTTTTTGCTACGGATCTTTTATGGCTTACTGGGTGACGAGAGTCGTATGACAAGTATTTGTCTGTGTGTGTGGGTTTGCGATAAACATCAGTCTCTAACTTCCCTTCGACAGTTCTGTGCACATTCAAATCTAAAAAAGCTAAATGTCCATTTATCTCACATTCTACCATGAATTGGATGGACGGCTCAATATAATTTAAATGTTGCAGCAGCATATCGATCTCATTTGCAGAAACCGCAGAGATGACATCATCGATGAAACATTTCCAAAACAATAGGGACACTGGAACAGAGGCTAAAGCTCTTTGTTCGACATCTTCCATTACTAAATTAGCAATTACTGCCGAAACTGGTGACCCCATCGCTGTTCCAAAAACCTGTTGATAATAACAGCCCTCAAACACAACGTATGTGGCGTTGAGACAAAAAGACAGAAGATCAATAATATCTTCTACAGGCAAGGATGTTCCAAAGCATTTTCTTAATGATTGCCTGAGACCACCTGTTTGTAGGAACCAAAATAACTCCGAGGGTGATACCTCTGTTAAGGGTTTTGCAATAGTCCCATGCATTCAAGGTGTCACAGAACCAATCAAGACAATCTTAAGTAATTGTAATATTAAGGTTGCCTTACTCTCGATTGATTGTTTCAAAGTTCGTTCCGATCATTTACAATAATCAAGTTTAGTAAGTTGTAATTGGCTGGTTAAGTGAACCAGCCAATCAAATCGCTTGCTATATATTGAATCATCGTAAATCATCGTAATGAACTTCCAAACAAACTTCGGAACTTTACAACGAACATTCTGAATTTACAAGTAAACATTGAAAGTCAGTTTTGAAAAGCAAATTGAAATCGAGAGTAAAACCCTATTTGACTTTAGGCCATATTTTCGCAAAGCCAAAAGATCCTGTTGAAACAAATCAGAAGACTCATGCTATATATTCTATACCATGCGGTGACTGCAACAAAGAGTATTTGGGTCAGTCTAAATGCCAGTTTGGTACATGGCTAAAAGAACATCAAAAGGCTGTTTCAACTTTAGACAAGGGAAAATCAGCTTTAGCCGAACATGTATGTTACATCAAACACGAGATTGCGTGGGAAAACTCTAAAGTAATTACCACAAACAATCGTTATGGTCAAAGACTTTGCCTAGAAGCGTGGCATATAAATATAAGTCATCATGCTTTGAATAGGGATGACGGTGCCTATTTGCCAGAGGAATATATGCATCTTCTTGGCAGGTGACGTCATCCCTTGGGTATTTAAGAAGCCACGATCGCAGTTTTAGATCACCCCTGATGAAGTCACTAGACTGGAGTGTCGAAACGTTGGGTCTTGATTACAATTCGACTGGGCTTTGTAACCATTTATATAAACCAGAGTAGCGAGCGAAACATGATTGATATACCTGGTTGCAGTGAACGAACAAACTTTATAAGTTACATACTTGGTAAAACTTTGCTGCCTTTTGTTTCGGCTCAAAATACACTACGCGTGGCAATACTCGGTATTGTTTATAGTCATGAAATTGTGTTTACCCAGCCAATGACGTCAGATAATGTATTTTGTGGCATAAATTAGCATACGCGCTTATTTTCAAAATGGCGGACAACTGTTGAACTTTTTATCAAATTTTCTCAACAACTAAACGCGACAAACCGG
Source organism: Paramuricea clavata (assembly GCA_902702795.2). Taxonomy (NCBI): domain Eukaryota; kingdom Metazoa; phylum Cnidaria; class Anthozoa; order Malacalcyonacea; family Plexauridae; genus Paramuricea; species Paramuricea clavata. Next base: position 4,666 of record CACRXK020012776.1, read on the forward strand.
CCAAAATATGAAATTAAAAATTCCGCAAGTATACCTAAAAGATATAAGTATTAAAAGTTTGCGTGCCAATGTCCTTTAAGTACGTTTTGCCTCCAGTACTTTTACTTCTCACCCTCACTCTCACTCTTACTCTTACTTACTTACTCAGGAATAAACACAATTAACACATTCTACTTGTCTATAGTGAGTGGTATAGTACACATACATCATACATACACTGTGTATATACGTTATCGTTAATTTTGTCTTCAGCTATTTCAATTAAGGTTGTCCACGAACAAAGCGGAAAAGTCGAATACGAGCGCGAAAGGCTAGTGCTGGGAATCACTTTGAAAATTCATTAATTTGTTAGCGATTCCCAGCAGCCTTTCGCGCTCGTATTCGATTTTTCCGCTTTGCTCGAGGACAACCTTAATTAGCCTTTCTCACGATGACGAATATCTGCCGCCATTTTTGGGTGGCATCTAATTCTCGTTAACTCATGCAGACAATTAAAACAATGTGAAAAGCAATTTTTCAAAATAAACTAACCATTTACAACGCAAATTTACCGTCATTCGTCAAAAAAATTATACTAAAAAGTCGCAGTTATGTGGACTTATCTCTCAGACTTCGGCTGAAATGCCACCCAAAAATGGCGGCGTGCATGAGAAAGGCTAATTGAAATAGCTGTATGTATTTTACCTAACACTTGAGTTATAGAAACTACACAAACAGCACTAAAAAGTTCGCAAATATCGCGAGTTCACAATCCTTTCGATTTTTCAAGAACATCAAACGTACACGTCTACAGTTTAATTAATATATATAACTGTCACAACTTGTGTTTGGAAAGCTGCAAGTGCGTTGCCAAGTAGAATACGCGCAGGTAGGAATGTTGCAGTCTGCGCATTATAATCATTGATTTCACTTTAGTTAAGGTTATATATTATACAGAGGATCACCCAAAAGGTTTCTTTGTTTTTTATCAAAGCTCTCAAGTAAATTAGCACTTAACAATTTAACCAAGTTTGAAGAGAGTTTCGAAAACTCACCGAGTTAGAAAATAACATGTTTTCCCCGCATTGGCAAGTGGCGACAAAGTTTATTTTTCCAGTTCGGCAGAATAATTTATTGTGCGTCGTTTACATCAGTCTTCGCCCTTATATGGAACGAACTGTCGAAAGAAGTTAACTTTTCTGCAATCTCATTGGTTAAGGGCTGTTCTATTTAGTTTGTGTATGGCGTGTTCGGCTTTATTTCAGTCTTGAATATTTAATGAGTTACAGGAAATTCTTTGAAAAAATCTAAAATATTATTATAACCCTCAGACAAATAGCTATATTAATAAAGGAACGATGAAATCAATATAGAAAAATCCGTACCCACTTTTAGAACACCTATATTGGGTGTATAATAATGACATTTTCAGGAATAACTGTAAAAACCGTCAGGAGCATTAGGCCGTTGCGTGAAGGTACCGCGATTCAAAATTTTCTCAAAGCAATTCATGTTCATCAAGATATTTTATTTGATGCCAATACCACTTTCACCCAAACGCTGATCGTATATACTATAATTCAATAATATACTTTTGACTTACAACATCTATTGAGTATTGTGGGTACGATTTATACTTGGGGATAAACAAAATATATCCTGCATGTCTATAGTGAGTATGTACATATACACGCTGTATACGTTATTCGTTAATTTTTTATGCATTTTCAAGTAATGTTAACTTACCTAATACTTCACTTATAGAAACTTTAAAAACAGCACTAAGAGGTTCACAATTGTCGCGAGTTCACAATCCTTTCGTATACACGTCTGCAGTTTAATACTTAAGCGTCACAACTTAATTGTGTTTGGAAAGCTCCAGGTGCGTTGCCAAATAACGAGAATACGCTGCAGGTAGGAATATTGTCTGCGCATGCGTTAAGGCTGATTTACACTGCACAATTTTTTGCCTAAACTCTCGCATGCAACCTGCTTACAACCTGAGGAGTGCTGTGTCAATTAACCACACAACTCACCTACCACAAGTAAATATGCTAGTTAGAACCGCCGAGAGGTTGCAGGGGGCTCGGGGTTAAACATTCCCAGCGGGCACCCGATGACGTCATAATTGTAAAAGGGAAAAGCGGTGTTTTGCAATATATTACACTTTATCCCATATTATCCGGCATTAACGCAGCTAGGATTTATGATTCTCAGTTAAACAATCTTGTGTCAAGAAAATCTAAGGTGCTCCATGTACACCCTAAGAAACAAGCAATAAGATTAGCAAAAACATGTAATTTCTGACAGGACTATTGAAGGTTACTACAGGTTATAACTGACGGTGCTGATGTTTTTCGTATTAGCGCGAATTTTTTACCAAAAATACTTTAATCAACGAATTAAGAAAGCCAGAAACAACCAGTTTGCGATATGCTCGTTTTAGTTTGAAATAGGAGAAAATTCCATTTTTATTCAAATACCTTCTTAATTTAAGTCTTGTTTACATTGCAAGCCTTCGCCTGACTGTGGCAGCCTGTAACTCTGATACGTTTACACTTTCATATTATCCTAGTACTTTGCTTAGGCAAGGCCAACGATCGCATTGGGCCCAGATTGTCTCGCTATAGGTGAATGTTGTTTACACTACTAAAATATAGGCCAAAGCAAGGCTCAGGCCAGACCATGAAAGGCTTGCAGATAAACACCTAATTAGAATAAATGCATGGATTTGCTCCTCCGAGCGGGTTTTCTGAATATATATATATCCCGACCGTGTAATTGGAAGAGCATCAACCTGGCATTTCGAAGGTCGCGAAAAGTAAGGGAAACCCGGCAACGGCAGGCAGAAATTTGCGCTTGACATTATTTGTGCGGTTTAAGCCCGATTCACTCGAGAGCAATTCATCATATTCATATATATATATATTCATAAGATATTTTATTCGTTCAATCGTTCCCAATACCACTTTAACTCGTGCAAACGCTGACTGTATACACTATAATTCAATAACAGACTTTAAATTTGACTTACAACATCTATTGCGAGTATTGACTGCATGCATGTATTGTGAGTATACGATTTATACTTAGGATAAACGCAATATATCCTACATGTCCATATGTATAGTGAGACGTATACACTGTATATATACGTTATTCGTTAATTTTGTATGTATTTTCAAGTGATGTTCACTTACCTAATACTTCACTTATATAGAAACTATAAAATCAGCACTAAAAAGTTTACAGTTGTGGCGAAGTTAACAAATCCTTTGGATTTTTAAAGAACACGTACGACTCGTATGTTTGAACAGCTGCAAGTGCCGAAGTGTATTCCATGGTTGCCAAGTAAAATACGCTGCATCTAGGAAATTTGTCTGCGCATGCGCTAAACCTCTCGTGGTAAATAGAAGGAAACATTCATGGCCATGAGCGATTAAATTTAGCAATCAGCGTTGTATAGAATTTTGGCTCAGTGCTTTTCCATTCAAAGAAAAATTTTAACTTCAAATTGTCGTTAAATTTATTTTTATTCAAGAATAATGCAAGGGTATAAATTTGCGACTACGAGTAAACTAAAGATGCAGGCAAAATATAAAAACGTTTAGAAACTAAAGTACTGAATAAAAAGTCCACTTTTACGTAATTTTACTTGTCACTTATTATTACTGCCGATTTCTGGAAATTCACCATAGATTAAAAAAAGAAAGTTGTTTGTGCCTTTCTAGATTTAAGGAAAGTATTCAATGTTATTGATCATGACATTTTCATCAGTAAACTTTCGAAACAAGGAGTAAATGCGAACGAACTCGAATGGTTTAGAAGTTATTTACAAGGGATAACTCAATTCGTCTCGTGTGGTGGCGAGGAGTCTGAAAGACGTTTAATTTAATTACGTACGGAGTTCCGCAAGGTTCAGTCCTTGGTCCCACTCTGTAGTCAACATTCATATCAACGGCATTGGTGATGTCTGCATGCGAAGACAACGAGACAGCGTTAAATTGACGACATCAGATCAAGATCCATGCGAGTGCAAAAGATATTGATGCAGCGGAACAAAAGGTAAACGAAGATCTTACTAATATTGCGACTTGGTGGAAACAGAACGGCTTAATCAGCAATCATAAGAAGTGCGAGGCAATGCTGATTGGATCTAGGTACACTGCAAAGAACACGAGAAAGTTGCAGGTTATACTCGACGGAAATCCAATGAAACAAACAGAATACTTCCAGGATCTATAGGAGTTTATGTCGATGATTGTCTCACTTGAAATAAACATGTAACTTATCTACAATCTAGGGTGTATCCAAAACTGAAACTGCTTGATAGAATTTTATTATTCTTAGCCGCAACATTTTGCTTAGAATCTATAAGCAAACTGTGTTACCTCTGTTAGACTACGGATGCGTCGTATGGGGGAATGTGGTAAGGGGAATGCTGAACGCTTAGAACGTCTATAAAATCAGGCTATGCGTATAATATTGCAGACAAGTCGTAATAAGGTTAATTGAGTTTCCATTGACAGTATTGTCTACTGGCTCATTTTTGAAAAGCATTATAGTACATACAGTCGCTCGAGGTCAACCTTTTATTGATTCAAAATACCTAAATATTAAACATAATTTTCTTACTATATGTTGTCGCGTAATAATTGTCCAAAATTACGAATCTAAATTGTGAATTTTTCATTTTTTTAAAACTGTATCTAACCACCATAAACTCTTTTTAATTACTGTGTTTTCGTGCATGAATAATGACGTATTTTTCTTTTGAAAGGTGACTAAAGCAACAGAACTGATCATGAAACACAGTTATAGTATATCAGTATCTCTTGTGACCGATGTAGTTATTCAGATAGTTGTAGAAAAATGTTGTTTTTTTGTAAAAAAAATACCTGATTAAATGTTTGATTTGAGAACCGAGCTGAAGAGTCTCTAAATTTCCAGACGTTTCTCAATTCTCGTCCCTACACCTCAGGGCCAAGCTACGTTTCTCTTCGTACCGTAGCGCCATTCCCTTCCATACGCCCATTCGAATATAAACCTTTTGCTTTTTAAGTAATTTAAGTGCTCGCGAAAGTAAGTTGAAAATTAAACTGTTACCGGCAAAAAAGCAATATCAATAAACATATAGGTGCACGGAAAGGAAAAAATTGGGGGGGGGGGGTGAAAGAAATTTACTCGACTTTTTTGCTTTTTGCCCCACTCATCAAAAAACAATTCCGTATAAAATTCACAAAATTCTTGTCGACGGGCGGGAAGTTTACATATTTTTTGTATTTTCGACTATTATCTTAAAGTGTATATGCAATGAAAATTTCAATTTTGTGATTTTTGCATAATCTGAAAATTTCATATTTTCTGATCATTTTAATACCAACCTTGTTGAATACTTCGAACTAGAAGTTTGTGAATTTTGCGTTTAAAGTTGGGCTATGAAAATTTTAGCTGATGAAATTCCTCGCGCGGCCAAGAGGTCATGATGACGTATGCAGTGTGACACAGTGC
>CACRXK020012777.1:0-14712 GCA_902702795.2 Paramuricea clavata
ATCCAAATTTCGGATTTTCAGAGCCGTGCACCAAGAAAAATGCATTAACTAAACTAGCAAGAATGTCTAGAGTTAGACACAATGCAAAATCCATAAAAAACAGGTACAATTCATTGAAAATTTTAACGAAATTGTTCGAAATATTTTGCCCACTCCACGAATGGCCGCCATTTTGATATTAGGCAGCTCATTAATATTCTATTTTGTGGCTATCGAAGAAAATTGGAGATCCACTATTGCTGATCCACTAAAAATGTAGCCTGCGTAGCAGGCGGTAGAAGCTAGAAATACCGCCTGCCCGAAAACTACACATTCTGAGTTCCGCCCACCGCATGGTCCCGCCCATCTTACAGTAATATATTTATTTTAATTATTTGCCAAACTCATGTATTTACACCAGTGCAAATATACGGCTTTGACGTTTCATATCTTCGGTTCATTCAATGCTATGAAGACAAAAATACCACGTTCGATTCAGTGTAACAATATGTCCTCATTCATAGCGATAGTTTTAGTCGATGTCAACATTATAGCGATTTATGAGCTTTGAAAATCAAGCGAGTTCGTGTATTATCAAATTACGCAATTGTCTGAACAAAAATATAGACTAGCCATACCTTTCGCCGAACACAACTTCGGCCCCTTCAGACGTAACTTTGTAATAGGCTTGTTCCAATTGCTATCAAAAACACGACTTAGAGTGTCATTTACGAACCTGTATCTTCAAATCTGCACTTTTATCACGGTATCACATCTTCAAGCAACAAATGTTGGATTGATATTCGTTGTTCATTCTTCAAGACGAAGCGATTTCCGATTCCAGATAAAGATTAAAGAATTCAACGCTTAATTCTAAATTAATACATTCGTTATCTTTTGGTTAGTGTATGCCATCACTCGATATATCGGTGCAATTACGAAAATAACAATAGTTTATATTATAAATACGGCAACAGTAACTTCTAAAATTAGCACTAATTATTCTAATTCTGTACTCCTGTCAATCAAAAATTCAAAATCAACATTCTGACCAATCAGATACCGCCTGCTACGCAGGCTACCAATCAGAATGCTCCGGCACCCAGCTGCCGGGGAGAACTCAGAATGTGTAGTTTTTGGGCAGGCGGTATTTCAAGCTTCCCATTCTCTCGTGCCCGCGAATACCGCCTGCTACGCAGGCTACTAAAAATGCGTGCCGAAACCTATACTCGCCAGGGCACAGAGTGCCCCAGCGAGTAATTACGGCATGTTGTAAAAGACGGACTGGACTGGACTGGACTGGACCGGACTGGACTGGACCGGGAAAACGCGGACTGAGTCCGTGTTTTATAAATCGCGGACTGAATTTGTAAAACACGCGGACTGGACTGGACTGGACTGGACCAGGAAAACACGGACTGAGTCCGTGTTTTACAAATCGCGAACTAAGATTTGTAAAACGCGGACTGAGTCCGTGTTTTACAAATCGCGGGCTGAATGCATTAAGGATGAACGGTCGCATTAAAGTATTGTCTATTCTCATGACAAAGTTCAATGTTTTTACCGAGAAAGTTCAATGTCTTTGATGATCATTTATGGACTTTATGATCATTTGGTGGTTTCAAAGCTTGGATCTGGTTGTTCAACGGGTTAAAATCAGATCAGAACTTGTCAAGTGCTCTTGACAAAATATATCGAAAATTCTCACGCGAATAGGCAATGTTTTTATCAACGACCTCACCGTTCATCCTGCAAGCGACGGTACATGGACTCAGTCCTGTACTGACTCAGGAATTGCACTCAGTCATTGCACTCAGTCGTGAGAGTTTTAGCGGGAATTGCGGATATTAATAGGTCGGTCAAGGAATAATCATATCCTGGAGCGAAGGTTGGTAAAAATTACTATTATTTATTTGTTGTTTGAAATAAACTGATGAACAGCGTTCAATCTTAGGAGCACGCTCAGCCATGTGGGACTTTGTGCCACTAATCTATTGTCGAGGAAACTCGTGCGTATATAAAGTGTGGCCGTTGCATGTAAATAGTTGTATGCCTGTATAGATATAGCCGCTAGCTCTTATAGCAGATACCATTTAGTGTTAATCATAATTAGAAGAAAATAGAGTTAATTCGTTTTAATATTCAGTTGTGTTCGTGGCGAAGAGGGCGTATTAAATAAAGGTGTCTACAAATTTGCGAGAAATATGAAATGAATACTCTAATCGAATTTGCCTTTTAAATATTTGTGTTATTAACTTTTATTGTTGTCATACGACGAAGTTTCTAAAAATCGTTATTCGATTATAGTATTCATTTCGCATATTTCTCGCAAATTTATAGACACCCTTTTACACCCGTTTTCAAAATTACGCGACCTCCCTCAAAAATACTCTTTACTTCAAATGTCAATTTTATGTCACAAAAACTGCTAAAAATAGCAAACGTAAACAAACTGTCAAAAGACATTTCAAACCGTATTTAATACCAAAACTGAACAAAAATGAGTTAGATACAAGCACAATACAAACCATCACAACAGAAATATGTGTCGTGAATAACTTCTAAAGTTTGAAAAATAACAATTTATCCAACCTCGTGGTTGCAATTTATCCCGCTGGAATATAGCTGTCAGTATAAAACACGCGCGCGCTAGAACGGTGATCAGGGATGCCGGAAGTTGCTGAGGGCAAGGGGTGCAATTGGTTAACAAAAGGGCATACTCCATAACAAAAGGGCACCAATGAAAATGAAAGGGCGTCATGATCCAACATTCGTGTCGACCTCCCTCCCCGTCACCAATTTTTTTCGGACCGAATACAATTATTTAGGCACAATTCCTCCGTAATGCTTCAATAAAAAATCCATAAGTAATGCTTTCCGTTTCACCTTTCGCCAAATGGATAACAACTTTGCCGAATTCCTGACGACTGCGGGGTTGAACACCCCCACACACATCCTCAAGCGACGTTTAATTCAGTCTGCTGTAAAAATTTTGTGCACCCGATACACCCATTGAGTCTGCACCCGCACTGCACCCACAAAGTTGAAAAGGGAAGGGGTGCACTTGCACCCGCTGCACCCGTGGTTCCGGCATCCCTGACGGTGCTGTTATGATTTTAGTTGTGCTTAAATTTTGCAATAATTCCCACTAAAAAGTATCTTGAAGTCATTGTAAGCCTGTTTATATAAAGCATACAAAGCATATACATCGACAAGGAACTGCAAAACTCAAAGTTTAAACTTCGTGTAGTTCGTGACCGAATGACATAAAACTGACATGTCAACTCTAGCATTTTCGTCCTTGATCGCGTAATTTTGAAAACGGGTGAAAACGTTTGAAAACTCTTCGCCACGAACGCAAAATAAACAAATTAACTCTATTCTAAGTCTAATTATGAGTAACACTAAATGGTATCTGGATGTACTAAATGGTATCAGGATGAACGGTGAGGTCGTTGATAAAAATATTGCCTATTCGCGTGAGAATCTTCGATATTTGTCAAGAGTACTTGACAGGTTCTGATCTGATTTTAACCCGTTGAACAACCAGATCCAAGCTTTGAAACCACCAAATGACCATAAATGATCATCAAAAACATTGAACTTTCTCGGTAAAACATTGAACTTTGTCATGAGAATAGACAATACTTTACTGCGACCGTTCATCCTTAATGCATTCAGTAAATGAGTCCGCCTTTTACAAATCGCAGCCCGCGATTTGTAAAACACGGACTCAGTCCGCGTTTTACAAATCTTAGTTCGCGATTTGTAAAACACGGACTCAGTCCGTGTTTTCCCGGTCCAGTCCAGTCCGTGTTTTACAAATTCAGTCCGCGATTTGTAAAACACGGACTCAGTCCGCGTTTTCCCGGTCCAGTCCAGTCCAGTCCGGTCCAGTCCAGTCCAGTCCAGTCCGTCTTTTACAACATGCCTGCAATAAGCGCGATCATTGATAATGACAAATAATGGTTCTCTGTTCTGAGAGACAAACTGATCAGTCAAATATCAGCGGAGGTAAAAATATTATGCAACATATATACAAAATAGCAAGATATTATGCATTATATTGCAAAATATAATGCATATATTATATAGTATATACTAAGATACGTATTATGCATGCATGTATAGCACTGCAGATTGAAATAGAGGCTGCTGTCGTGTAAAGTAGAACAGCATATTAAACGGGTCAGTGTTTCGAAAACGAAGATCTATACAGTGTATTACTTGTATATATATAGTCTTTGCTGCATAATCACGAAAACAAAGATTCATGCATGCATGCATCCCTAATACGCTGTGTTTTAACTCCTATATACGCTTGTGCCATTACCTGTCCATGATGCAGTTTACCACCCATTGCATAAATGGTGGACATAACCTGCTCGGCCTGGCCTGAAACTGCCGAGGTTTTAGTTACGTTTGAGAAGTATAGTCTAGAGTAGAGGTGTGTGCATCGGATCGGATTGGACCACAGGGCCGCAACCAGCCCGCAACAGGCAGGCACGCGGCTCTTAGATTTAGCACTGAGATATATAAATACCATATGTATATTCAATATTTTATAATCCGACAATTGGCTAATGTTTAAACCGATCCGAAATTGTCTAACCCGATCCGATCCGAGTTTTGATAAAGAATTCCGATCTGATCCGAAGAATCCTTTAATAAAATACATTTCTCGGTCAAGTGGAAATATTTAACCAAATAAATATAAAAGCAAGAAATACATAGTGTTCTACTAATGTTTTGTTTTTGTCGTGTATAATTAATTCATTTTATTTCGAATATCGAAGTCCGATCCGACTATACGAAACAACTTTATCAATCCGATCCAATCCGAAATGAATATTTTTGTTCCGAAATCCGAACGAATAGTCCGATCGGATTCTCGGATTTGCACACCTCTAATCTATACTGAAAATGGTTCCAGGAAATCATGCATTATTATATTATTTATTTCTGGTATATTCTAAAGCCTACCAACATGCATGCATGTACGGCGCTGGTCGTTCTCTAAAACCTCTCTATGCAAGACGTTTCGTTATACACACATGCAGGACTCAGGAAATTTTGATGCCAGAAGGAAATTTTTTTCTTGGCAATTTATTCGCAAGTTCTAATATGTTCTATGGATAATACCCAATTTGCAAAATAATTTCCAATGTACAAAACTTATATCACCATATAGACACGGCAAAACTAGAATAAAATTATTGGCCTATTTAATACACAAAGCGCCTTTGCAGTAGAACCTAATTTACAGCTTTACGTTTGTTATTGGAAATCCAATTCCGTTAAAGTCCGTATGGTTTCGCACAACAGCTTTTTCTAAGCGGAAACACGATATTACATGTTGCTTGCATGACTAAATATAACCTGAAATCGTTCTTTCGATTTCTTAGATGTCGTTCTAAGAATTTCTTAGAAAAGATTTATCCTCGCCAGCACATAAGCAATTCTAGTTTATAAATTTATGGGAAAACGAACAAATCATATCAATATAAGCTAGCTGCGTGCATTCCGTTTCTTATCCTGGAATCAACGTTCGTCAAGAGAACTTCATATTCATATACTGCACTTATATCGTGGATACTTACGTGATTAATAAAGGTACGTTATAAGCTTTGTTGTTTAGGACCATAAAAAACAAGATCCTGCCTGCTGTAGGATGTAGTAACGCGTCAGCCCATGGAATTAGTGGTATACGGGAAACAACGATTTAAGCAAATTTCGCAAAGTTAATGCACATTGACAGCCTTCATCAATGTTGTAACCAGCGCCAAAACAACTTTCAGTATTTACCATGACACAAACACTATATAGCTCAAAATTCAAACATTGGCTCGGGGAAGGAAGGCTTAAACGCAACATGATTTACCATGGGCATGGCATTTATCATAAGGAGTATATCATGCGAATATTGTATATAAAGGGAAAGGTAGTCTCAACCAATTATGTCCAAGATTGTAGTTACATGCACGCACGTCATTAGAGACCTTAAGATTGACGTTTACGGCAAACGTCAAACCGCTAGCGAAGTTTTTGATTTTACAACTCTATTATTATAGCTTTCACACCAGTTTTGAAATATGTTAAACTTATTAAACTTGTGCTTTTTATCAATGATTTAAGAAAGCAAATTAACCACTAGTCATGCCATTCACCAAAGCAGTAAATTAAGATTTGGCGTTTGAAGTTGACGTTTGGCGTATAAATTTCATGCTTTAACGACTACAAGCCCTCGTAGCAGTTCAAGCATGAAATTTATTAGCCTGCTCACAGACGTTGTCAATCTCGTACCCAGAGCAATGCCTGTGCGCGGGCTAGGATGGCATTGGCTCTGGGGAAATTGAATTTTTCCTGTGCTGTGATTGGTTTAACGTTTATCAATCGTGCATGCCGACAAAGAACCGGAACCCCTAAATTTAGGGGTTCCGGTTGTCAAATTCCCCAGAGCCAATGCCATCCTAGCCCGCGCACAGGCATTGCTCTGGGTACGAGATTGAGACGTTGTAGTTCTTACGCCAAGCGACGAAATACTACCGTCTGCTTACCCGAGCCACAGAAGAGATAAGGGCAGAAGATTCACTCAAGGGTAAAAAGTGTGCCAGAATGTGGCTCGACTTCCGGTGTGGCCGCCATGTTGAAAGCAACCAAACCAGAGGAAATTTTATAGGAGTTAATATGGCGGAATACGAAATAGAGCCACTAAAAGTGCTCTAGCTTTTTATGTATCCAAGCAAAACTCATGATACTTTGAAATATCATAAAGAAGAGGTTGTTCTTTGATTTAATTGTTACTACGAGGATGAGAAACGAATTTAAGCGTGGAATTTGGCCATTGTCATACATCGATTAATTTCACCTCGGTCTTTGGCGAATAGTGATAAACATATAAAGTTATATAGCTTATGTATGGTTAGTCCGATCGCCGTAAAATATGTTTTGAGTGATAAGTTGGTGATATTTCATGGTGTACAGAAAGATTAAGGACGTGAATGCCATAACAATGAGGGAAATAAATCCAGTTCATCGGACCTTCAGTGAATCTGTGATCAACTATTCAATACAGTGTAATTCAACTTGGCATATTGGCCTGCAATCGTATAAAATAATATTGCGATATGAAAGAAATTGCTAGACCTACTTCTTCTTCTAAAATAAATTTTAGGGATAATATATTGACTTGAACCTATTAAAATCCTTTAGCTGTGACTTTACAAATTTGGTATCACAAGTGTGTCATTAAGTCACAACTGACAAGGCCTCCTTTGACATTATCAAGGAACCTCATTTACAAAACAGACAATAAAAGACCTGATTTATCTTAATGACAGTTTAAATTATAAATCTGTGAGATTCTAATATACACTCTAGTTTTTAAGATACATATTAACAGCTTACTCTACAATGAGGGGAAAATAATCTGAAGATGAGAATTTTCTCTGTTACTCAAGTTTATGTTACATTTAGCAACAAGTATATTATTGTTGCTATCACCTTAGGGGTTGTTTACATGAGCCCGGGTAGCCATGTAGGCTGGCCCGGTTAACCAGGCTGAAGGCCTGGCTAGCCAGGTTACATGAGCTGGTGACTTTACATGGGAAAATTCCAGCCTGGTTATCCGGGCGTCCCCTTTGACTCAAGTGAGATCTCGGCTAGGCAGATTCTTGTTAAATTATTTGTATTAAGCTGGGTGCCTCGGTTAACAGGACTAGTCAGGCTCATGTAAATAGCCCCTTAGTTATTAAGACTTGTTGGCAGAGTAAAATATATCAGGCAATAAAACTGGTTTCAACTTGCAACAAATCGGATGTTGTTTTTTACAAAGGGAACCAAGTAAATGAAACTTTAACATCTAGTGTATTCTACTATGTACAAGTTGTACAACCCCAAAATGTAAACAACACTTTGATTTGATTTTAGTTCCATAAATCCATATTTTTTATCCATATTATCAATCCATAAATTTGAGTTTAGATCCATAAATCTATTAAGATCTGCAACTGTCCTACATGCACAAATGCCATCCAATGTAATGACCTAGATGATAACAGGAAGCAGTTTTGTTTCTTCAAGGCCTTTGATCAAACAGAAAACACATTTGAAGGTCTTCATGTTCCAACAAATTGCTTTCTGGACTACATCATGAAAGATACAAAAATTGTTTTTGAGGTTGTGCATTTACTACAGCTTGAAATTTGCCAATCGTGAACTTTCCAACACTAAAAAGAAGAACAGAAAATATTTGAAGGTAGCGCATCTTTAACCATGTGCACTGGACAATATGCTGTGTTGCCAAAACAATTAATCAATATAACTTCTACAAGTTATATTGCTTAAAATCTTTTACACCAAGTACATAAGAACTGAACTGTAAGATACAAGGCTGGTGTTAAATCTAATATTGATGGTAATCATACACAGGAGAAATTACTAATATGTTGCTACACTGAGTAAATTTATACCAGGCAAGCTGAAAAATCAATTTTACCACAGTAAGAATGCAGCCCACAACCCCTGGTTTACAAGACCAATGCATTCCAGACTGAGCTACACAGTTTGAATGTGCAATATTTTATTATTTTGGAGCTTAATTAGTCTCGCTCCTTCACTAAGATGGTAAACCTAACAATGCCGATGGTAATTGATAACAGGTGAAATCATTAATTAAGATGGTGCTTGCTGAGTAAATCTACATGAGATTGGTGTGTTGCAATTTTGGGTCATGAACTGTAACTTCTGGCAAGTTAGTCTGCTCCACCATCAATTGCTTGATACAGATGTGAACAAATATCGTACTCATTACTGTTACCAGCAATCAAAGTTTAATATCAAAGTTACAAATTATAAACCAGTTCTGGTGAAAATGGATTCTACTCGCGCAGTTCACTTAGTTTAGTCCAAAAACGTTTTTGTTAATTAAGAAAAGAAGCCCAATACAAAGACATCACATCCCCTTTCACTGATCAGGTATATAATTTAGTACGAATAGTAGTACGAATTATAAGGATATTCACAGTATAATATGCGCCTAAAATTAAAAAAATTCAACCTACAGCGTTCTAAAAACAAGACATGACGCATTTTTCTTCAAGTTAAGTGGATTAGTAGTTGCAATAGTTTCAAACTACACTCAGAAAAACAACATATAAATGCGTATATATCCATCGGTGCCAAAACAGCACATACAGTTTGCTGCGTTTAAAATGACAATTTTAGCATCATTCAATAAACTTTTATTATAATAAAATGAATAATCTACCTTTCTTTTGTACGTCCTGAAAATTTCAATGACATCCACCATAAAATAACGACGATATACCCATTTAAAGTTATGAAATACAAGTTTCGCCATATTAGTTTATAATGTTTTGGACCAGAGTTGGTTGCTTTCAACATGGCGGCCAGGATCCGGAAGTAACATGTGCCGGCACAAAAACTTCAAAGGTTCCGACTCGAGTGAAGCTTCTGCTCTTCTCTATTTTGTGGCCGGGTAGTTGAATTCGTTTCTACTCCCTTGCGAAATGGAAATAGCGAAACCAATCAAATGCTTGTCTTTTGGATGACAAAATAGCGAAACCAATCAAATGCTTATGTTTTGGCGAATTTTTTCTCCAAGTGTGGAAATCGCTACGAGAGAAAATTTTCGCACAAGTGCGTTTTCGCTCGAAATTTTTCGCATTTCGCTTGTCGTGGAATTAGGCCTTAACGATGAACACTTGCAGAAAAAATTTTTTTCCATATTATCTTCACAAATGACGTCTCAAGGATTTGGGTTAGAATTTATAGGATAGTGTTTAAGACAGGAGTTAGAACTGAGTTAGGACAGGCATAGTGTGTCAATATATGATGGTCTGGATGCCCGGCAAACTTCAAAGCTATAAAAAAACCCTTTTTTATTTTGAACTGGTATCTCTCCATGCACAAATCCTTTGTTTCAACGTCATTAAATATTATTCATCGTGGTTACACGTTTCACCTTAGCTATCCCTATTGGGCTACTTATACGAAAATACAATGAGTTCAATCACTGTGACCGTTGCACAAATTAATATAAACTCAGACAATTTTATTTCATCCGCGGGTGCGGACGGACGGTCCGCACCCGCGTTTTATGGAAAAATAGTGTACTGTGCAGCTCCTACAGTGCACGAACAACACGTGACAATGCAAATGCGTAGAAAGCACAGAATAGGCCATGAGCAGACCTGCCAACCTTTGAGTAGCAGAAATAGTGAATTGCTATCTAAAAAGTCGTGAGATTGACTGGAAAATCATGAGATTTAGAAATTTTCAGGTTTTCTCATTGATATGACCAGGGTTAACTTTAACAACACTAGAAAATAATCAATAGATATTCAATCTTAGGATAGTATGCGTTACATTTTGTTAATATAACCGTAAATGCAAGGCTTAATATTAAGCATAGGCTGTTTTTTCTTTATGGCTTTAGTAGCTTCCACTGTACAAAAAAGCAAGAAAATTACGAGTGATACTAGCAGGACAATAAACTTAGCAGGACACGCCTTTTACTTTGTAACACAAACATCACCTATACAAAATTCTGGCGTTATATATTGCGATTATTAATAATGCATTAATAAAGTATGATGTTTCCTCGGAAGAGTGTGCCTAATTGTAACCAGATGTTGCGCTTTTCGATGATTTCACAAGTTCCGCAAATCGTGAGATTTGGGGACTTAATCGTGAGAAAGCATCAAAAATCGTGAGTCTCACGATTAAATCGTGAGACTTGGCAGGTATGCATGAGTGTGCAACCATAGATATTCTTTGTTTGCGCAATCAAACAACTTGTGGACGATTTTTCTTCTATCAGAATGTTTGTAGCAAGAAAAACTGAACACATCTTTTGAGTCTTAAACTGTCTCTAAACTCGATCAATATATTAAAATAGCCGTTTTTTGTTATACCTGCCGGTCAACTGAAATCCCAAAATTACGTCATTGCTAACAAAGAATAGGACCAGTGAGTCATGTACGAAGAAGACCCTGGCACACCCATAGAGATTATAAATAACACTAGAGGAGGCATCGTAATCTTAATTCAGTCAAAAAAAGGGAACGCGGCTATTGGGGGGCAAATTTAAGTCCTGGATGTGTATTCGTGTTCCCATTGGTGACGGGTTTCAAATCAGCCAATGAGAGTACGATTTTATATCCGGGACTTGAATTTGCCCCTCATTAGCTGCGTTCCCAATTTTTAAACTCGATGCCTCCTCTAGTGTTATTTATAATCTCTATGGGCACACCATAGAAATAATAGACAGGTCTAATAGATAGGTCTAATATTTCTATGGGGCACACCCTGGGGACGAGGTTGCCATGGATGGGACGCGCAGCGTTTCCACTTGAAAGAAAATTTCCTTCCAGAAGGAAATTTTGGCCTTTGGAAAACCTTTATTTGGAAGGAAATTAAGAGGAAATATTGTTATAAGGAGAGAAATGAGAAGGAAATTCTATTTTCCAATTTTCACACAATTTTGTGCAAAAGATGCCGTAAATGCTGTCCTGGAGTATGTAGGACAGGCAGGGCAACCGGGAGGGGGGCAGGGGGAATTGATGGGGCAAAGAGCTGATTTTAACCTGCAAAATGCAAAGTTATCTGCTATAAATTAATATAATGTGTTTCATTACTAGAGTTTAGATGTTAATTGCCAGTTAAATCTGTCAATTTTGATAAAAATTTTGAAGGAAAAATGGAAGGATATTTAATAATTTTTGGAAGGAAATTTTGCGGAAAAAAAGGAAATTTCGGGTTGTCGAGAAAGAAATTATTTTTTGGGGAGTGGAAACACTGAGGACGCGTCCTCGTTTTTTTGTGCGCATGCGTCAGAAAGTAAAGTTCTGAGAAAGTTTGAGAAAGATTCCTCTACCTCTGGAAGAATAATTTACATATGTAAAAATGCACGTGGAAGTCGAGATGATCCTTGGTACTGGTCTTGGTAATCGTGTGTGTGTGCGGTGTAACAAAGACTTCTTTAATGATGATTTGATTGTGAACTCCGCGATGCAAAAACTACTTCAATACTGTCATTCGCACGAAAACGGTGGAACATTTACTAAGGAATTGGTCATGATGTCAGAGGGTAAATCGTGGACCGATTCAGAAACAAATTTGATGAAAATGGACATTATTGCTTTGCTCGAAAAAAAAGGATTCAAGATAGTAGCTGCTACTAGCATTGATCAGGGAAGAGAGATGCTCATGTTGAGTTCATAGAATAGTATAATACTGATACTAATTTTATAGTACAAGAAAAGAAACAATAAATAGACAAAAGTAGGGCACACAAACTCAAGACTAAGTATTATGATTTTTGAAATGAACTTCCACATCTTTTGATAAACTATCAACATTGATTAATTGATAAACCATCATAAACAAAGGGGATTATTGCATTGGACATATACAGGGTGTATAAAAAACCCCTGCAAACACTGTAATTAGTTGCATATAATTCTCCTGCTTACTAGCATTTCAATTCTGTGCTGCTTACTTTGCTCCTGGGATTTGAACATACATTCTAATTAACGTTGATAGAAATTAGAATAACACAAAGCCAAAGGCCTGGCTATGCCTCTGCTTCATTAAACGAAAATACAATGAGTTCAATTACTGTGACTGTGCACAAATTAACATAAACTCTGACAATTTCATTGCAATGTGCCGTCCACATGTTATTCTTTTTGTCTGCCATCCGCATTTTTATTTTTTTTATCTGCCATCTGCATTTTATTCTTTTTATCAGGCATCTGCATTTTTAGTCTTTTTGTGTTTTCTCTGGTGTTTTCCTTTGAACGAAATTTCGCGCTGCGACCAGGCCACAGAATAAAGACCAGGCTATCCACATTATCCACACCTTTCATTTTATGGGAAAATAGTGTACTGCGCAGCTCCTACAGCGCAGAACCACACGTGGCAATGTGAATGTTGCGAATACGTAGAAAGCTTTAGAAAGCACTAAGGGACGGACCATTAGAAAAGTGATGGAGAGGATTTTCTAAGAAGCAATATATTTTTTTTGTACACCTATAGAAGAAATATATTTTTTTTCTCACTTGATGGCTGGAAATATATTTTTTTTATTAAAATTTATAGGCTTATCTTCCAAGGAAGGAATTTTTTTTTGCACTATGCCTGGGAAAATTTTTTTCCCCCTAATTTTTTTCTGGGAATAATTTTTTTTTGGTTTTGCCCCCATCACTTTTCTAATGGTCCGTCCCTAAAGTACAGAATCAGATCCGCCATTACTCTATAAAGTAAAGTTCTGAGAAAGTTTGAGAAAAACTCCTCTGGAACAGGGTTTTGATTCACCTCGCAGTAAAATGTACGTGGAACTCGAGATAAATATCGATTGTAATCGTGTGTGTGTGTGCGGGGTAACACAAAATTCATTGAAGATTTGTCTGTGAAGTC
The DNA here is from genome assembly GCA_902702795.2 of Paramuricea clavata. Classification (NCBI taxonomy): domain Eukaryota; kingdom Metazoa; phylum Cnidaria; class Anthozoa; order Malacalcyonacea; family Plexauridae; genus Paramuricea; species Paramuricea clavata. The sequence continues at coordinate 13,423 of CACRXK020012777.1, forward strand.
CGAGATGCAAGATCTTCTAGACTGCAACTTGCAAAAAGGCTATGAAACATTATTAAATACTATGGAATTGGTCATAACGCGAAAGGGGAGTGCACCGTTGTGGACAGATTCAAAAGCAAAATTGATGAAAATGTTCGTTATCGCTATTCTCGAAAAAGAAGGATTCAAGATAGTAACAGATAGCATTAGTCAAGGAAGAGAGACGGTCATGATGTATAAAGAATAGTAGAATACTATAAATTTAGTACAAGAAAAGAAACAATATAAAACAAAACACAAAAGTAGGGCACACAAACTGAAGACTAATAAGTATCATGATTTTTGAAATGAACTTGCACATGAACATTGATAAACCATCATAAACAAAGGGGATTTAATAGTACATTGGAAATGTAGACAGCGGGAGTGGTCGTTATTAATGGAATTATGGGGAGGGGTTGGCAAGATGGGGAAATAGTGGTTGAAAACCTTTTCAAGCTCCCCCTCCCTTAATAAGATTTAAGGCAACCTTTTTGACACCTCCCCTTGATAACGATTATTAAAGTATAAGCTCAGTTACCCCCTCCCCAATCTGACTGAAAAAAAGCTGATTATGTATACAAGACATTCAGCTATTTTAGTTTTTTCATGTTGGTCAAATTGTTTCAAAAGACATTTACTTTTCCATAACTGAACATTTTAATAAAATGGATTTTGATGCATCATACACCTATACTGATTTCACAAAACTTTCGGCAAAATGTTCTGAAGTTTGTTCTGAAGTTTGCAAATTTTGTTGCAATGTTCCAAAGATCACAATAATACTAAGCATTCAATTGGCTTCTTTTAATTTATGGACCTATAGATATTTGAAGGTAAAATTTTCCTCCCCCCCCCTGCCTCCCATTTGCCAACTCCCCCTCCCCATAAATGACCACACCCTTACAGGGCTAAACATTGTGCAATATGAATCAAAGAACAAAGTGTATGTCTCAATTTCTGTTATTAGTCTTTTAGATTTAGCATTAAACTTGTGTTATGCAGATTTTTTATAAGGTTTTACTTCTAACCCGAACTGGCTACAGCCTACAGAAACCAGTTGTCAAGCTCTAACCACATGTTTGTGTATATATAGAGCTCAACAACTAGACTCTGCAGCTCAGTTAGAACACTGCACCGGAATCACAGGGCCGCAGGTACAATTCCTGACAGAGGACCTACAGCATTTTTCTCAGCTGCTCCTATAGTTAGGTCTGAATTAACCCATTGAGTGGCAGCACTCTCCCCCGGACGAGTAAAATCGTCTGGCAT
>CACRXK020012778.1:0-14712 GCA_902702795.2 Paramuricea clavata
TCTGGCATTATTGCAAATTTCGTGACCCTTCCAATGTTCTTAATTAACAGCGTCGAAACGTGAACGTTTGGTATCCTCCCAAGACACAAATTCAAAACTGAGTTGGAGAGTTTCGACTTAGGAAGCGCAACCTCATTTTACATAGAATATAAGTCGATGATCCTACCCACGTTATAGAGCCAAAAGGATGCCGCCGCGTATGACTCAGAGTGTAACTAACGTATGGCTCACGCATTGCAAATATAGTGAAATAGGATAATACTGAATGAATCGCGCCGGTTAATTTACATAAATACAGATACTTACTTATAAGAATATTTTATTTCATTTTAGACATATATACACAATTTGATGTAGTGTACTCAGGTGAATAATATGATTGTGGATATGCACTCAGAGTAACATCCCAATCATATATACACAAATTTAGTATGCTTTATTTCTAACGTTTTCAAGGTAATATCGTAATATTACTTCCAATATTTGCTCGTGCTCGTTTGATATTGGCATATGCATGGAAATTATTTCTCTCTTCCCTAAATCGTCCTCTTCATGACAAGCATCGTCTAGTTGCCCCATAGATATCTTATATACACTAGATAGCGCATCTCATTTAGTAAAATTGAAGCCTAGAATATTCCAGCGGTTACCCCCATTTGAATAAATGGCGGCCATGTTTGTCGTTCCCACTTGCTAATAAACGCTTAAAAACAACAATAACTTTCATTATTTGAATAGTTTAAAAACGTATTTGGAATAGGGTTAACTTAATGTTTAATTTCCCTGTTTAGGAAATAGAAAACATACGAATCTTCTCATTTCATGGGAACGACCTGAGACTGCAATCACGGCTTCAATTTTTAAATTGCAGAATAATTAGATGCACTATCTAGTGTATATAAGATATCTATGAGTTGCCCCGATTGCACGTCATCTGAATCGCTCTCTTCTACGATTACATCATCCAATTCATCATTGTTTTCATCCGAATTCTCTTCCACATCAGTGTCATTTGTGTACCACTATGGTACGTCTTGTTGCACCGATTGTCTATCATCTGAATTACTCTCATACGATAACATAATTACCTATACTGATGACTGGAAATATTTACAGCAATCTTTGACAAATCTGAATTGCTGGAGTGTACAAAACAACGTCCGTTTCAATGCTTCCAAATGCAAAGTACTCACTACACGCAAGAAAACTCGTGTCACTTATGATTATAAACTGGAAACAGAAAAGTCTATAAACTCGTAGTCTGCCTGTAGTCTTCTGTCTCTTCCTATGTGCTGTTTTTAATGTTTGTATGTCTTAATGTTGCTAATCATGTCTATATATGTTTGTATGTTTTGTTGGTAATTGTAACCGTTAATATTGTTAGTTGATATTAAACTTGATGTATTAGCTATAGTGGATCCGCAGTAAATGGCCCTAGCTGTTGCAGTTTCCAAGCCTGTTGAGTCAAAGTGTAATACATTATTATTATTATTATTATTATTATTATTAATTGTAATGCGTGAGTCACGCGTTAGCTAGTCTCACCGTGAGTCACGCGCTGCGCCGGCGGCATCTAACTACTAATATATTAGAAGACATTCGCATAAAATAATGCTCTGTTGAAATGTTGGATCCTTATGGGTGTTTTCCTTAGTTTTGTATCCAAAAATCACACGTTTCATGGATTGGTAAAGTAAAGTATACGCCGAAACATGCAATTGAATCGGAAGTATATGATATGCTGCTTAGTTGAGAGGAGTCTAATTATTTCATCAATTGTACTGCAGTACAATGAATGATGTTTCCGAAACAAACAAAATGAAATTTCCCTAGAGAAACTTAAAGCAAAAGAACTAAGTGAAAATGCGAACAAAAGCTCTAAATTTGGTTGAACGTCTGACAGGACTGGGATTTGGCGAGCGTATATTATAATGTTGACATTGAGAGAAAATGTCATGCATGATGTTTGGAAATTTTGCCAAAAACGTTCTGAGAATACCTTTAAAATATTCAAAAGATGTAGGCTACCTACCGCCATTTTAACTGCTCAAGATCCTGTTGCTTCAAGCGACTGTTTACACGACAACAATACTGTATGTTTGTAGATACAAATTACAAAGCAAAAGGCATGTATTATTGCAGGTAGTTTTATTATTAATAATATATAAATATTTTACCACAAAACAGAAACTTACCTTGTTACCGTCACCACTGTTATTCCCTCAAACTCGACCTCAATATCCAAAGGTAAAAAAATTAAACAATCAAATTGACTTCAATATAAGAATTCGATGTGTATAGAATTTTATAATTAGTGAAATGAGCAATTTTAGCTTCCGAATATCACTCGTACTATATTAATCACTAATTGTACTCGCCATTGCATGCATGATTACCTATACAAATCAGTTAACCATGTAGGCTATAAGAATACGGATCATTGATATTGCCTTGTTCAGAACTCTGGGGACGAGGTTGGTTCAATTCTAGATTAATTAACCAAAAACATTCTGAGAATACATTAAAAATATTGAAAAGATGTACCTATACCGCCATTTTCACTGCTCGCTAACTCCTGTTGCTTTAAGAGACGGTTTACACGACGACGATACTGTTTATAGATACAAGCTTAAGGCGGTATTATTGCGGGTAACTTTATTATTAATAATAGATAAAATATTACCACAAAACAGAATCTTACTTTATTACCATCACAACTATTTTCTTGCCCCAAATACGCCCTCAACATCCGAAGGTAAACGGAAAATATTAAATAATGAAATTGAATTCAATATATGAATTCGATATGTATATGGCATTTTTTATTAAGTGCATGGAATGAGTTGTCTAATGTCTCTAATTGTTAATTAGTATACATGCATGCACTCAACCAGGCCGGTTTATCACAAATCCAGCAGTCTGATTGCAGCTACTCAACAACGCTCACAATTGTGATCCGTATAATGGTCCCTATCTTCAAAACCCACCAAAGCCTGAGAAGGACTGAACTGCATGCATGCATAGCTGCATTAACAAGCATGACGATGCATTAACAAGCAAGACAGGCTTATTTTATCATATAATATTTAGGCCTATTTAATAAATGATAATTAAATAATATTATACTAATATATACTTAAAGTTTTCCTTCTTAATATTATATTTTTACCGTACTCTATTAAATATTAATTAGAAACAAAACATATACACACCTGCAATCCAAAATAATCATTAGTAATTCAAATAATAAACATGTCCAATTATTGAATGAGGTTGAGAATGATATCGAGAATTATCAAGACCGAGGTTTGTGTTATCCACCGACGCCGAATTAGACTAGAGGTGGATAACACAAACCGAAGTCTCGATAATTCTCAATTGCATTCTGATTTCAGCTACTTATGCCTGTTTTCCACTTCAATCGTATAGTACCGAAACGTAGCGTATTTCTTTGTTTCCTGAGCACTAGTGTGGAACTATAATGACTTCGAAACAGAGGAGAATGCTACGATACATTACGACACGGTCGAAGTGGAAACTGGCTTAAACGTCTCAACCTGGGACCATTGCGCATGGGTCATGGCAGCGAAAAATCGAATGCGAGAAATATTCCTAAATTGCGACAAAAATAAACTACTATAGTCGTATAGACGGTTGTAATTGTTTTTTGGTGAAATAATGAATGTTTAGCTGTTGTGCATGATCGATGTTGGCAATTCTTTTCCCTTTTTTTCTACTGTTTGAAAAAACGCTGCATTGATAAGCAATTAGGACAGACCATTTTATCACATAAAATACTTTAACTATTACGTTGACAACGAGACTGTTTTAGATACAAAGGCAGCTGCTATTGCGGGTAGTTTTTATTAAATTAAGTTTATTATGACTAATTGTATAGATGTCAAGGACACTTCATGTGCTTCACACGTATCACTTTAAAAAAATTAAAGCTACTATGAGTTGGTTTACTTTATATCCTCCGAGCCATGACAATTCAATGGACATTATATTGGTCAACACTACATGGTGTCCCAAAAAATCCCAAAACCATTGAAATAAAGTATTGTAGAATTTGAATGCCCCAGCACTCTGCTGAACGCAAAGATGCGTAAATATTGTCTAGGGTGCATATATTAAATATTGACTTACTAAGAAATTAAAATATCTTTGTAAAGCGCACGATTTTCTGCTCTTGGGAATTTAAAACAGCTTCTTAATTAAACGGTTTCTTTGTGCATAAAATTTACTTACGTCAAGCTTTGATGCACGTGTGGGTTCATGCAGCAGAGTGCTGAGGCATTCATATTCTAACAATACATTTATTTCAATAAGTTTTCGGGTTTTTTGGGACACCCTGTATAATTGCTAAGTAAAACAGTGGTAATACTCGTGTTTACCAAGTGGAAAATGCAACACGTACAGGCAATTATTTTGCATGGTATACAGGGTGTATCAAAAAAAGGAAGGAGACCTTTAGAAATCAAGCATATTGTTAAAATTTGAATGCTTTTTCAATTGCAGCATATAGTGGTGCGTGAAATATTGCTGCATACATGGTGCATAGAGTATATTAGAAAAAGGAGACCCTTAGAAATCGAAATAACTGTTTAAACAAAAGATTGTCTGCTCCTGGGAACAATCTGCCATGCATACTGTACGTAGATCGCATGTTGGATGGTTGATTTGAAATGGTTGATTTCTAAAGGTTTCCTTTTTCTAATATACTGTATGCACTCCACAATATTTCACGCACAACGTTTCAGCATATGTGCAATTGAAAAGCCATTCAAATTTTAACAATATATGCTTGATTTCTAAAGGTCTCCCTTTTTTTTTATACACCCTGTAGATCTCTTCAAACGCATTCCTAGGATATCTTGCATGCATGTTACCTTTATATACTGATGCAATGTTGAAAATTAATTTTCTGCTTTTTCCTACTGTTTAATACTATTCTTGACGTACTGGCGTTTCAATGGTTACTCCCGAGTCCACCCAGTCTTTCGCGCGATCTACCGGGTGTCTCAAAAAAAAGTAGCGGTGTTTGATTTGTTATACCGTTAAAACTGGACAAAGAGTTTCATTCAAATAGACTTCACTGAATTCAGAAAGGCCTAACTTAAATTTTGATATTTCGAAGAAGCAATTTTGAAAATGCTTAAAATTACATTAAATCGGCTTATCAAATTAACATTTAATTTAATGCTGTTCTTGTCAACACAACGCACGATAAATAATATTTTTACACATTCGATGATTTACTGATTCATCTGAAAAAGCATGCCCTTGAACACCTATACAACGTCGTTCTCTGTTAATCATGCCAGAAAAAGCGATTTGTATTATTTGTGCATCCAAACTTTAGCACGCCAAGATAACTGTCTGGCGGAGTTGTCTCAAATTCCTAGGCTGCTGCTCATGCGGGACGTTCCAGATTTGTTGCTTCAATTCGAACTTTCGCATTTGTATTTTTCATTTCCCACAAGGCCCAAAGGTCAAAATATTTTATGCAAACCATAAAATAATACAAGATTGAAGCTAACTTCTTTAAAATTTTCAATACTCCCGAAAAAATAGCAAATGTCTTCAAAGGAATTTAATAAGCCATTTTAGTCCATTTTTTCGCCAATTTTCAAACTGAACTTTGCCTAAAAACATTTATATCTCGCCCAATATGAAATGAAAGATCTAGCACTGTATACCAAAATTTAGGTTAGCATATTCTTAATACCATAAACTTATTTGAAAGCCATAACTGGAATAGTTTTTACATTATGTTAAATCAAACACCGATACTTTTTTTTGAGCCACCCGGTATAAATTATATTGTCAAGATTTCGATTTGTGCCTGGATGTTTGTCATATATCCGGAGGAATAATTAAACTTAAGCCCAATTTTCTAATTGAAAGGGGAAGTTGCACGAGCAAGAATTGTATAGGCGCACGCACGTTTTTTTTCCATGTGCTCAGATTTTACAAGCGATTATTGGGATTTATAGGGATGAAATCGATTGTTGCGGAATAGTTCAGGTAAGTATATGGCTTTATTTCTTTCTGCTGATATACATCAAGGCGATGACCATTTTAGTGCTCAAATATACAGGGTCAGGGTGTATAAAAAAGTAGACAATTTTAAAAATTTTTTAATAAATATAGATTGTTCGGGTACTTATAATTTCGCATAAACAAAAATAGTTTCGTAAAGATAAATTTTCCAGAGCAGGCTGGTGTCTTTAATAGAAATTTAATTTTTTAATAGAATGCATTTGTTGTGTTTCTAAGTCTAGTTGATGCGATTGCTTTACCTGCATGAACGACACAGGGTAAAATAACTATAGTTCTTACACTCTATATAAGCTCTAATTAATACGGTGCAAAAACTGATAAGGGCTAAACGAAATCGCTACCCACTTTACCTCGGTATGTCGGCCTTTAACAGGATGAAGGGGCCTGTGGTATTTTGCTCCATAACCTGAAAAATAAACCCGGTTTTAAGCATGGTTGAAGAATCACAGTTGTTCAAAAGCTCCATGCATGGCCCTGGGATTGAGGGTGCAAAAACTCGACGTTCTTGCAAAAACTCGACGTTTTGTATCAGTCTTAAGCGCACAGAGCACTTTGATGGCGCGGGGCCCATGTATGGCATATGGTTAATTCGGCCCTTGGACGTAGACGTCGAAACTACTCAGGACAAAGATAAACGGTTAAAAGGATCATGAATGGTGGATTCATTTCGGGCGAAGTGTTTTGCATTTAATGCATATATACAGTAAATTGTTTGCTGTTTGTTTAGACTTTATTTAAAAGTGAATAAGATTATATTTAACATTACAACATCTGATAGCTTCACAAACCAGGCTAATAATTAGAACATTTCTAAATGTCTAAATTCCTAACAGTTATATCCAATTGGCTAACAAACTGATTTATCAATGACATTTAAACGTCGAAGCTATTTAAACCATTAGTTTAACTCAGATGGTTTTCCGCCTCACTCCTCGTCATGATTTACTCTATCAGACTAAATACTAGTAGAACAGTAATTATAAAACGAGGGATCGTAATGTAGTTGACAGCCAAACTTGCAGAATTTTTACGCACTGGTCGCCCTAGTTTCGTCAACAAACGTGGAATATCATCTGTATACAATCTCCCCGCTCCATTATCAATCAGATTTTTTATCTTCTTCTCCGAATCATCCAGTTGTTTTTCATTAAATTTCAATTTGTATATAGTCCACGCTCCGTAACTAAACTCCGGTCCGTAGTTCTTCTTAAACATCGCATAAGTGTCATTCGAATACTTGGGGTTATTATAAATATCATAATCCATATCGAGGCTCGAAGCACCAATAGCTTTAACTACTGCTGGTGTTTCCAAAATAAATTTCCCGTATTCTGAATTAGATATATTTTTCACACAGTCTTTCAAACCTTCGAGGTGTCCAAGGTCTGCTTTTGATGCTGACATGTATACCTTGTCGTTCCAGTACTCTTTTTGTACCAGAAAACACGTGTTGACGATAAGTTCCTTGCGAGCGTAATACAAGATAAACGGATTAAATGAACTTAGAACAACCTGCTTCTCTAGTCCGAATCTCTTCACCATTTTCGCGACCTCCACACCGGTCTCTTGGCTGTGTTTGAAATTATAAGGTACGTCGGATGGTTTCATTTCCAAGATCATGAGCAACCCTGAGTCTTTCATCATCTTCAACAGATCTTCTAGAAGTGGAATCTTCTCAGTTTTTGTGTAATTATAGACACGATCACCTGAAATAGAAAGAAATTTATTTATTACACATATTGATGTTTAACGCAAGACAATTTTGCATTCACACGGAGCTAGACCTTCTAGAAATCTTTTACAAGATGGTAAACTATATCACTAATTATCACATACTTGTACCTTTATCAGGTAGGAAGCAGCGGGACATACTAACGATATCGTCCCGGATATCGTTTTTTGTCCCGGATATCGTGTTTTGTCCCGGATATCGTTTTTTGTCCCGGATATCGTTTTTTGTCCCGCTAAATTTCGCGCCTTGTCAAAACAAAGATGGTCGGCTCAAGGTTCGTGTTGGTTGATGTCGAAGAAAACAAGAACGATAATACAAAATGAAAAACTTAAATTGTATATTATTTATATGAATGGTCTATTTATTTTCTAAAATCATATTTGTTCAGTAAATGATGAATTGTTTTGAATTCTAAAATGATCCTATTTTTTCAAAACTGTTTACCTTTGGGTGTCAAACCCTGATAAAGGTACAAGTATATAATAAATAGGTTATCGTACTCGATAACAGTTTTACTCGATAACAGATAACAGATACGATAACTAAATTTCGCGCTTTGTCAAAACAAAGATGGCCGACTCGAGGTTCGTGTTGGTTGATGTCGACAGTTTCATCGAAGGAAACAAGAACGATAATAAAAAACGAAAGACTTAAATTGTATATTATTTATATGAATGGTCTATTTATTTTCTAAAATCATATTTGTTCAGTAAATAATGAATTTTTTGGAATTCTAAATTGATCCTTGGTGATCCAGTGGTGATGATTTACAGTAATATATCCGTTTTATATATATACAAGTGTTTATCTAATTTAAAATGCTAAAAATGTACGTATAATAGAACCCTAACCACTAACCACTATCCCTAACCCCTAACCCCTAACCCTAATTTTTTTAACTTTTTAAATTTTTTTAACTTTTTTAAAAATCTAACTCTTTAAACTTTCCTTGCTTTTTAAAACTCTTTTAAAACTTTTTTAAAAACTATTTTTTTAAAAAACTTGGAAAACTCCCCGCCCCTGCGCGACGAGCCTCCCTTTTAGTGCCATTACATTCATAACAAGGAACCTTGTGCAACGATTGTGGTTTCATGATTAACTCTATTGATAAATTCAGAATGTGCCGCGAATTTATCATAATGTTAAATTCGGACGAGTTTAAGAATTTACTCATATAGTAAATTCAAAGGTGGAGCTCATGTTGAAAATGCTCCAGGTTATTTGCGGTAATATTTGCATTTATTATGGGATGCTAAGTGTTTATATACTGTCTGTTTCTCCATGGTTAGGTGCTCTTTTACTCGTGATCCTACTGTTCGTCCCGTTTTCCCAATGTATACGGTTCCACATGCTGAACATATAATATAATTATATACCACATTTTTCTGTAGGCAGCGATTTGGTTTGGATGATATTTTGCATGTCTCGCATCCCTCGGGACAGTTCTGTTTTCTTTAGGTGGGGCAAAAACTTTCGACAAGGGTGGACCATTCATAAAATGTATTTTACGTTTGTATGCGTGATCGATTTAAGATCCCCAAAGCCCGCCGTTTGAATTATATCGTTGATGAATGGTAATTTCAAATAGACGAATTGTTGTTGGTCATATATATATATAAAATATGAAAATAGGTTCGCTAAGCGTACATGTATCTGCTCATGGTGATTGCACTGTTGCCAAGGGCTTCAATCAACACTCAGTAGCTTGTAAAAGAATTTAAGGGACTGATGTGTAACAGTTGACCAGTTAAATAAAGTTAGATTTATAGTATGTCAGATGAAAGAAAAATAAAATGGCTGATATATATTCAACTTGCAGAAACTAATTCCGGCCATAACTTCACAAAGATGATATTCAATTTTATGATGTTCTTGTTGAATCATCTTAGTTTTATAATTTTTTTGCCGGGATGGTTGGGGGGTTGCTCTGGTTCCGAGTTGTGTCGGTCATGTGTGCCGCCCGCCAATCAACTTGCTTCGCTATTGCAAAGTCTTGCTTGACTACAGTATTTGAATTGTAATTGTTGTTCACAGTTTGCCTATCATCATATTATTACTCAAATTTCTGTATCTCATTTTGTTTCTAATAATTTTTGCTTATTATGAAAAATAGGACACCCCTCCCGCACCCCCTCTGGCCAAGGCTAAGGGGGGGGGGGGTGCACACCCCACATCCCCCCAGTAAATCCATCTCTGTGTTCTTGTTAAAACATTTCGTGTTCCAAATCTTCTTGATAACTCATAATAAACTTTAGCAGGCATGCGAGAACGTTGTAGATGCTTAGAAGTTGTCAGGTTAACAGGTGGTGCCAATATACATTTGCAGAGTTTCGAAAGCCTTTTTATACCATAATTGATACATAAAATCAATATTTCTGCTGTTTATAATTGATTTATTTCATTTTAGAAAATGTCATAGTCAGGGTTCATGGCACACAAATCAACTGTTTATGCCTAGTAAATATTATCAAATAGGTCATATATTGAAAGTCATTCATCAGCAACAAATGATGACAAGTATGGAAATTAGAAGTATAATCGATGCATATAGTTCTTGAATAGAATGATATAATTCAGCATACCAGATCCATGCAATAATATTTTGTCGTGGAAGAAAATCCACTAAACGAATATTATGTTAGTTTTGTACATTTTGTGCTATAAATAAGATTCCATTATGACATATGGTTGTTGTTGATTATAAGACAATATAGTATAGGATAGGTGAAGGCGGATATAAATTGCTTACCTGCAGGTGTTCTTGGCAATGACATTCAGTTGCAGAAATCAGGGTGGGTGAAGAAGGGAGCACCCCCTCCAGGATATAGTTATATGCTGCAAGTTGATTATTATGACTGGTTGCAACTGTTACTATAAGTATTTATATTCCAATCTAAAACTGAATCTCTGCTCTTTATGCAGCGACTATTACTTTGACTTTTCTTTAATGAAAGTAATTATTCAATGCAGATAAGTACTGCTATAAAGTGTTTTAAGAGAAATGTCTCCAATATGTGTGACTTAGCTTCTGACTCTGCTAAATTTGTATAAAAATGATCTATCAAAGTCTGTAATGAAAGCAGACACCAATTGTCTATATTTATGATCATTAATAAAGAAATTATGTAACCTTACGAAATTATACAGCCTTCTATTGGTTTCATACTTTCATTCAACTAATTTATATTAACTAAAGTCACCAATGAAAATGTTAAATTGAGAAGTACATAAACATCAACACTTACAACTCGATATACACCTACAACGGCAACATGTGGAAGAACCATTACTTTCATAGTTTCATAATAGTATTCTCAATGCATTAGTCAATATATTTTCTTGTCAAAAATTGCGAATAATTTCGTTTCCACTGCGTATTAAATGATGAAACCCTTCAAATGCTTGCCAAAAATGCACTATCGACATTTGCTATATTCAGACTAGTAAAATGACGTTGTATTAAACTGCGTTTGATGTATAATTTGAATCGTAAATTCACAAATTGCCTTTTGTTTCACCCTTCAGTAAACCGCCATTTTGAAATTAGTATCATCACGTCATTTCATCTATGCGCTGTCGTTGATTGGCTATGAGCACGCTTACAAACTTCCGGTACGCGCGCGATGGCAATATACTGCGGATTTCGATTTACCGTTTCAGCGCTTTCTGCGGATTTCGATTTACCGTTTCGATTTACCGGTAATTGTTTTCCCGTTGAAACTTACACGTTTCTAACGGTCAATGTCAATGTTACTAAGTGAAGTCTAGTGGTATTTGTCCGCTGTTTTGTTGTCCGTTGTTTATCATTTGTAAATGTAACTGTTATATTCGTATTTATCTCGTCTTTGGCAACATTTTAATATATAATTTACAAAGCTTTGTGGATCATTTCATGTTTTTATTGATATTTTTGAAATTGTAGCGTATAAAAGGTTTCATAATTATTTACTGGCCTTTTATACGCTACAATTTCCAAAGTATCAATAAAAAACATGAAATGATCCACAAAATTTCGTAAATTATATATCAAAATGTTGCCAATGACGAGATAAATACGAATATAACAGTTACATTCACAAATGATAAACAACGGATGAGAAAACAATGGACAAAGACCACTAGACTTCACTTAGTAACATTGACATTGGCCCTTAGCAACTTGTTCGTTTGAACGGAAAAACAATCACCGGAAACGCAAGCCCTGAAACGGTAAATCGAAATCCGCAGTATCTGCTTCGCAGATACAAAAATGATAATATAAAAATGTTATCGATCTTTAGAGTTACACTTGTTTAATTTGTATTTTGTTAAAATACTCAGTAGTTTTAATTAATAGTTAGTTATACAAGCCTTTTATACAGCCAGACCCTGGTAAGTACTGTAAGTACACCATGTAGTCCATGTAGTACCTGGTACAGTTAAATAATAGTAAAACATACCATAAATTAATTGTTTCTTTATTTTAAGTTTCTTTATTTCATCATACGTCATCTCTGTAATTTGATGGTTCTCTCCTGTCAGTTTCTTTAAATAACAAAGTAAAACAGGCATACAATTATTGGATGAGGTTGAAAAATATTATATCTTATTGGATTCTTCTGAGCCCAATATGGCAAAATATTAAGTCGAGACTACAATATTGGGCGAGACCGAAGGTCGAGCCTAATATTGAAGTCGAGACTTAATATTTTGCCATACTGAGCGAAGATGAATCCAATAGGAGTTTTAGTATATCGAACAAAACAATTCTATAACAAAAATTGACAATAAGCGATAAAGTGAATATAGCGAGACTAATACAGCGACAACATTACTGTACATATATCGGCGGCGAATTTGCTTAAATAACTAAAAAAAAAGTTAATAAACCTGTTTTTACAAATATGTGTGCATAAATAAACTCAATTCCATGTATGTTTAAAGGAAATTTGACCTAATTTTAACGAAAAAATAATATTACTAACTTCTAGGCTGTTGCAAACAAATAAATTTCGCGAAGACAAGGTTTCCCGCGCTTTTATAATTTTAAACAAAACTGGTAGAAAATACTGTATTAACGCCCCAAATTCTCTTCATTATTCTGCCATATCGTTTGTCGTATGTTTGAAATTGACAAAATATCTGAAAAGGGTTGAAAAGCCATGAAAAAAGTCACAGTCCAATAGGTTCCTGTCCACTGATATCGTAAAATATTGGATCGGCACGTACGTGACTCTCTCAACGATTACTGATTGGTTAAGTGCGTGTGAGTGTATAATAACGTAAATTATCAGCGATAAGCTAATGTCGGTCGATGCCGAAATCAGAGGCAAACAATTGATATGCGAGCCACTGGGTGACAAACGTGTTGGACAACTATAGACCGATATCAATCCTTCCTGTAGTAAGTAAACTTATGGAAAGAATTATGTATGATCAAATGTATGAGTATCTTAACCAGAATAATCTTTTCTCAAAACACCAATTTGGTTTCAGACCTTATCATTCCACAACTACTGCATTATTGGATTGTACGAACGAATGGTATACCAACATGGACCGTGGGCTGTATAACTTAGTTGTTTTTCTTGACCTAAAAAAAGCATTCGATACAGTCGACCACGAAATACTGTTAAGTAAGTTTGAAATGTATGGTTTCCAAAGGAAAGCATTAAATCTTTTACGTTGCTATTTGACGCACCGAACTCAAAGTTGTCAATTGGCCAGTATACTCTCGGTGGAGAAAGAAATCATTTGTGGCATTCCTCAGGGAAGTATACTCGGCCCTCTCTTATTTATTATGTATATAAATGATTTGCCAAGCTGCCTAGAACGCACAACTCCAAGAATGTTTGCTGATGATACTAACTTAACGGCAGTAGGCAGAACAATTAGTGAGGCGGAAGAGAGGGCGAACGTAGACATGAGGAATGTTCAGAAATGGCTTTGTGCAAATAAACTAAGTCTAAATATAGCGAAAACCGAGTATGTTTTAATTGGAACACGACATAAAATAAGTAATATTGATACCCATCAAGGAGTTAAAATAAATAATCAATTGATTAAAAAAGTTAAAAATACCAAAGCTCTTGGAGTTGAATTAGACGAAAACTTGAGTTGGGAAAAACACATTAACCATATTAGCAGTAAAATATCATCAGGTATTGGGGCTATTAGAAAAATGAGGGAGTATGTCGAACAAGACATTTTGATAAAAGTTTATAATGCCTTAATCCAACCTTATTTTGATTATTGCTGTGAAGTATGGGATACACTTAATAAAGGCCTAAGCGAACGTCTACAGAAATTCCAAAACAGAGCGGCTAGGTTGATCATGAACTTAAAAAATGAACATGGTCAGTCTATTTTGGCACGAAAATCTCTAGGCTGGGTAACACTTGAAGAGCGTAGGGCACAAATGAAAGCCAGGCTCATGTACAAGACAGTTAATGGTTTAGCCCCCCAACGACTATGTGAAGCTTTCCAAAATCTGAATACCATTCATGACCATAATCTGAGAGGTTCTTCAACAAGGGTTTATATTCCAAGACCAAAAACGGAATCCTTAAAAAAAAGCTTCCAATATAGTGGGGCTAAACTATGGAATCAGATACCTGAAGAGATACGCAATTCGGTATCGTATAATTCGTTCTGTAAAAAGATATCTTCCTCGACCTTAATCTCGACTTAAAGTAGTAGTTAATTTTTTGTCTAAATAGGTATATAATTGTATTTGTTATGTATGTAATATTAGAGCTAGTATATAAATAATAATTTGTAAGTACACATCCCTTTTGGAAATCAGCTTTTGCTGAAAAGGCCAATGTGTTTAAATAAAGTTGATCTATCTATCTATCTATCTTACGATTGCCGAGTTCAATAATATTATTGTATTAATTATTCATTAAATTCTGCTAATTTAATTGACTGATTAC
>CACRXK020012779.1:759-14711 GCA_902702795.2 Paramuricea clavata
CCCCGGCCGGGAGGGTGCGGGGGTTTACATTGACTAGTGCGTTATTCTTTGAAATGTATTAATAAAACATACGGAAAATACCTGATTCTTTCTCTTTTCTCTTTTATCGGACGGCGAAAAACAGCAAAACATTGCCTCGCACGCCGCGAAAAACAATGAAATTTGAAGTAAGACTAAATCTATGAACAAGTTTGATAAAGATTTACATAGTCAAAACAGAAATATTAAAAAAAATGAAGAGATTACCATAAAAACCCGTCTCAAACACTGAAATTCATTTTTCGCCATATAAAATATAGCAGAATGATTTGTTTTTGCATAATAAGCCTCGTTTTCGTGCAGTTTAAGGCGCGGTCACTAAGTTTCGACCACCCACCGAAACCACTGAGCTATACTATATTACTGGAGGACCTGCTCGGGATAAAAAAGTGTCCGCAAAAACATGGCGGATCTTACGCCATTTCCATGACAACACTTACTTTATTTTCATGGTAATTGCCACTGACCAACCGCGTTCCTAAGCTTTCGAAGATATCCTTAACCCCCCTGGTTTTTGCACAGATATATTTAAAATAATAGTAAATATAAAGATATTTTAAGTTTTCTGTTGTTTTTGAGCAAAAATCTTAATATTTCCCTCGCACATTACTTGTTTTACAACGCCAGTTTGCTTCGCTTGTGGATGCAGCACTTTACTACAAAGAAACTAAAAAGAAAGACTAATTCTTTCAGGTAAGATTCACGAAACTTTTTTATATTAAACTTTCTAGACGACTAGCTAGTCTGAGACTCTGAGTCGGTCACTAGACTCTTCATATATTATGTCAAAAACTCATCATCCTATTAATATATACAGGAATATATTCACAATATTGTTAATGATTAAATATTGTGTACTACATGAAATTATGTTGTTTTCAGTGTCAGCACTGGCCTTTGTGGTTTTATTGCCAGACAGAGACTGCCAGTTTTTAATTACTTGTATAAATTGTGGTTGTTTACATGTTCATAAAGGTTTAATATGGTATGAAATTTATATACTTGCCCATCATAATGCAGAATTAATATATATAGATAGCACAAGACCAGAGTAGAGGAGGCCCACCTACATTTGACAATGTGCCCTGTTCTGATGAGCCCTATATAAAAGACTAGCTGTCTTTATTGTTTTACTCTGTCTGTCTAATGCCAGATGATTTTAAGAGGAGACTGTTCATGCTCACTGCTGCCTTGCAGTGGGTTAATTTAATACACTATCTGCCAATGAGCAGCCCCTGAGATATATCGGTCAGCCCATTAAGCTGCAAAATTATGTACCCAAATGAACCCTAGCTACTTTCTTACTGGGACGGCCGGACTGCAGAACAGGGGGGGCATGCTCCCCCCCCCCCACTTTTTCAGTGGATAATAAAAACTACCGGATAAAGTCTGGACAGCACCTGCCTGTGTGGATTAGCTCCCATGCTATCCTGCCCACCCTTTTTAAACAGGCTCCACAGTCCCTGTTTTATTTTACTCTATCGGTGAGACTAAATCCAGATGTTTTACTCACCAAGGGAAGAGTCTTAAAAAATAGATAACATTTTACCATTGTCTGTTCAGAACTATATAAAACTATGTAGTTTACATAGTATATGATGTCATAGTTTGGAAGTGGTGATGTCCGATTGCTCTGTGAGAAATTATGACAAAATTTGCTAATAATAGTTTGACATATTTTAGCAGTTAGTTGGGAATGTAATTGCATTGCTGAATATGAAAACACGACACTTAATTTATAAGCTCGGATCAATGGACTAGTAAAATTGTCTGACATAATACAGTAAGGCAAAAATAATACAGTGAGGCACATCAAAACACATTGCCACTTGAAGGGTTAACATATGTGTATATGATATTTTGTGGTGTAAAGATGTATAATGTATCATGATAATGTCGTCTTTTTTTTTTGCAGAAATGATCTGTTTAATATGCAAAAGAGATGGCACAGGCATCAACATGCAGAAGAACATGCAGAACAATTACAAAATGAAGTTATAATTACAATACCATGCATAACAATTATTATAATTAATAAATAATTATATGATTATTATAATTTTATTGAAGTGTAAATAAGTTTTATAGCAATTAAAATTATACATTTTTGTTTTTTAAATTGTTTACTGCTAATAATTTTACAAAAAGTCAAATACACCCTTCCAGAATGTATGTCACTTTGGCTATGGAGCCTTGTTTTCATGTATGTGGCATGAGTTTTAGTCCAATGCATGTCTCAATCATGAAAATTACTCTATAGCCTATAGCCTATAGCCAAGGTGACATAATTTCTGGAAGCATGTAAAATACAGTATGTTCAGTTTCCAAACTGTATGGTACTGTATTTTGCCACCCACAAAGGAGTGTGTCATTGTGGAATAAATCTGCAATAAAAAAGAATAGATTAATTATACAGGTTGTACAAGAATCCACCAGTAACATAATTATAGCATATGATCAAGGTAAACAAAAGAATGTGACCTAACATACTCCTCAGCTTAAACCAGTGGGTATCAGAACCATAAGTGTACTTATAAAGTACATTGTTGATTCAGAGTGATATTTACTGAGAAAACTTGTAAGAAAACAGGCCATCCTGGGAATGAGGTGCGATCACACTGACACATGTAATGCCTTGGCACACACCTCAGCTAAACCTTATTACCTCAGCTTAGGGAAAAGTGATTTATCTCAAGCCTCTATATTACTATTTATATGACACAAAAATCAAGAAGTATCCCCAACCATGCAAGAAAGCTAGGTAGAAACCACCTTCCCAGATCAGCTGACAGCTTCCAGCACCCCCAGCTTATACATAAAATTAAGTGGTGCATAACACAAAACCTAATTCCCTCTTTTAAAAGATACGTCTGATAGTTGATGTCAAATAAGATATAAAAGTCTAAATAAAATTGAATATGAAAATACGTTTTTTACCTTTGTAAATCCGAGTGTAAATCCATATATTTCAAATATCGTCTTTTCCCACATTTCTTGAGTTTTTAAAATTAGTTTGTCGTCTTTCACGGGCGAGATTAAACACGTACGACTTGGATATCTTTGACCAAATGGTCAAAGGCAGAAAGTTTATCTCGAAAACATTTTAAAAAAGGATTCAAAACAACGAGAAGTCGAGAACTATATTATCGGCAAAAATGTTTTGTAAAAACCAGGGGTGTGTGAAAACGGCAGTGGGCTCAGAATTGAGCCTGGTCAGTGGTACCTATCATGAAAATAAAGTAAGTGTTGTCATGGAAATGGCGTCATTTTCACTCAAAATCCGCCATGTTTTTGCGGACACTTTGTTGACTGAACGAAGTATAGGAGCAGGTCCTCCAGTTATTATACAGCTCAGTGGTCTTATCTCTGACATCAGAACGACAATAGTAAAATATCCAAATGGCCATTCCGCCACGGATCACTGATTAAGCATTGGGGAAAAGGAAGGTCCATTGTTTCCAAATGAAACACGGAAATGGATCCGCAGCAGAAAGCCACAAGGATGGGAAACAGAAGGGTGGGAGGGTGGGCGTTTTTACAACACACAAGAGTAAACAACACCCTGACGCAGCCCCCTCCTTCTCGCCCCCCCCCGCCCCCTTTTCCGGTCCTAATTTCTTTATCTTGCACTTTCTCTGTCTTGGCGATCAGCACAGAAAGAGCAGTTACAACCTGTAAACTAGGGTTTTATGCATTGTACATCATTATTTATTCATAAAACAACGTTAATTACTCAAATTCATTAGTTAATCAGCTTCCGTGGCGTGTTTGGCCAATTTGAATAGTAAAATATCCAAATGGCCATTCCGCCACGGATCACTGATTAAGCATTGGGGAAAAGGAAGGTCCATTGTTTCCAAATGAAGCACGGAAATGAATTCCTCCGCAGTTCAGTTACTATACTCGCTCCCAAGTATATGCACATAATGGCGGTCGGTTCATTTAGTCGGTCTGTCGTTTTAGTAATATTCTTATATCTTGTGCTTCATTTGAAACCTTTCAAGCCTCATGATATCATTCCTGATGCTCACCAGGTATTGACGACTGACTTAAATGCCCACCGAAGGGTTTATCCTACAAGAAATACGCCTGGTATTAGTCGCCATTCTCGCCAAATACCTTCGACACCGCCATCTGTAAAAGCCAAGGTCGGTTGTCATCTGCTAAAGGCCACTTTGATCGCATCTTGCCTTATTTTGTTGGGCGGGGATATTTCGCAAAATCCTGGCCCTGGATATCGTAGTTTGGACCACATTAGGAAGAGCCGTGGGTTGAAGATTGCACATTTAAATATTCGAAGCCTTCGGCATAAAACCGACTCGTTACGTCTGGAGGGTTTTGACACGAAGACTTTTGATGTTCTTACTCTGAGCGAAACATGGCTTAATCATTCCATTGAAGACTCTGAGATAGCTCTCCCAGGCTTCACATGTGTTCGAAAGGACAGGGCAGAGACTAACAAGGGTTATGGCGGCGTTGCGATCTATGTACGGGAGGGATTGCCTTTTCAAGTGAGAAATGATCTCCACTCACTTGAACACGAGTGCTTATGGATTGAAATTACCCGTGCAAAATGTAGATCGACTTTGATTTCTTGCGTATATAGAGCACCGAATGTAGACTTTTCGGGTTTTATTTCGAATTTTAATAGCTGTATGGAAAACATCAAGTTGGATAAATGCGATCTTGTGTTGCTCGGTGACTTTAATGCTAATATGCTTCTGCATTCCAAGAACAAAGAGAAAAAGGAGCTATTGAAATTCATGCGGGTTTTTGACCTCACACAGCTCATCACCGACGCAACTCGTGTGACGGAAACCACTCGTACCCTTGTAGATGTGATTTTAGTGAACAATGATCATCGCATCACTGACTCTGGTGTTGTTTCGGTTTCGCTAAGTGATCACTATCTCGTCTATTGTGTTCTAAAGTCTGGAATAACAAAGGCCCAGCCTAAAACAATCGAATACCGCTCATACAAGAATTTAAATACAAACAGCTTTGTCGCGGATCTCAATAATGTGCCTTGGCATGTTATTGAAAACGAGGACGATATTGACAATGCAGTGCTTAGTTGGAATACGTTGTTTACAGAAGTTGCTGATTCACACGCCCCTGTAAAAAAACGTAGGGTGAGGGGTGTTCCTATACCTTGGATTAACAATAAAATCAATGAGTTAATGAAAGACCGCGACTTTCACCATCGTAGAGCTGTTAAAACGAATTCTGTTCATCACTGGGCTAGATACAGGAGCCTAAAAAACCTGGTCAACCGTGAAATCAAGTCTGCAAAATCTAAGTACTATTGCGACCTGATTAATGAAGCGAAAGGGGATTCTGGAAAGATTTGGAAAGCTGTCAACGAGGCTTCATCGCGTAATGTTAAATCCTCAAGTCCGCAGTGCATCGTGACGGAAGGTGTTCAACACACTACTCCATCTTTCATTGCTGCTGCAATGAATTCTCATTTCACCTCAATCGGGAAAACTCTGGCTGATAAAATATATTCTGCAGTTGCTGTCGTATCGTCAACGCCCGTCATGTCACAACCGACCCCCGTCTTTCAATTAAACCATGTTGACGAAGACACTGTGCTCAATCACTTGCTGTCCCTCAAGACAAACAAAGCAGTTGGGCTGGATTTTATTAGCGCTAGACTCTTGAAATATGGTGCACGTGCGATTTGTCGCTCGGTTACACGGTTATTGAATCTGTCAATTAGTTCCGGTAAATTTCCTGACATATGGAAGTGCTCTAAAGTAAGCGCTTTATTTAAATGTGGCGACCGGACAAATCCAACTAATTATCGTCCCATCTCAATCCTGCCGACACTCAGCAAGATTATGGAAAAAGTTGTTCATTCTCAGTTTTACAAATTCCTCAACGCACAAGATCTACTCTCCAGTAAACAGTTCGGCTTTCGTCCTAAGTATTCTACCACTACAGCTTTATCTAATTTTGCTGACGAGGTCTTACTAAACATGGAGCAGGGAAACCTCTGTGGCGCAGTGTTCTTGGACCTGGCTAAGGCTTTTGACACTGTGGACCACTGTATCTTGCTGTCTAAATTATCGGCAATTGGGGTTTCGCCCAGTTCTATCAAGTGGTTTGAATCCTATCTTAGTAATCGGAAACAGCGAACCTCCTGTGGCAATGAATTATCTGATGCCCTCTCAGTAACTGTCGGTGTGCCTCAAGGAAGCATCCTGGGTCCGCTGCTTTTCGTGGTTTATATAAACAACCTACCTGATGCTGTTATAAACTCGGAAGTAACGCTGTATGCTGATGACACGGTCTTGTACTACTTTTCCAAAGATCCACGGCTGCTTGAAGATAAGCTAAATGAGGATCTCCTAAGGGTTGCTCACTGGCTTCGTGAAAACAAGCTCACCCTGAACCTTGACAAGACTAAATCAATGATAATAGGCAGTAACAGGAAGCTCGGGAATGTCTCCTCGTTATCATTATCTATTTTTGATACTGATATTAATACTGTATCTAGCTTTAAATACTTGGGAGTAATGCTGTCTACAAATTTTACCTGGACTGATCACATTGAATATATCTCGTCTAAGATAAACAAGAACCTGGGTCTCTTACGCAGAATTAAGCATTTGTTGCCCCACCAAGCTCGCCTGCTTTTCTACAATAGTTTAGTCTTACCAATTTTTGACTATGTTGACTTGGTCTGGGGGGACAAGGACAATCTTGTTTTGATGGGTGAGCTCCAAGTACTACAGAACAAGGCTGCGAAGATAATATTAGATAGACCTTTGTACTCATCGGCAACTGACGCGCTGTCAGCCCTGAAATGGCTCGATTTACGTCGACGCAGGAATTTCCATCGCTGCATTCATATCTGGAAGTGTGTTAATGGTCTTACGGAGCATTCTCTAGACATTCTTAAATGTAGTCAGATTCACAGTCATAACACTCGAAATAAGGACACAATAAGGCTACCTAAAGTCAAACGCAATTGGGGGAAACAACGCATTAACTATCAAGCAATCAAAGACTGGAATGATTTAGACAGTGATACAAGGAATGCTCCAACACTAGTGTCCTTTAAGAGAAATCTTTTTTCTAAACTTTTAACCTAGAGCCTGCTTAGAACATCGTGACTTACAGTTTTAGACTTTTGACTTTTAACTAGTTTTAGATTTTTATAATTGCATGGTTATTTGTATATATAATGTTCCCTATGTGTAGGACCTTTGTGAAAATCACGTCATATGTGACAAAGCTTTCCTCATTAAAGATTATTATATATATCTCCCCCCATATACCGAAACCCCCATTCTCATGTACCCAAACCCCCATTCTCATATACCAAACCCCCATTCTCATATACCCAAACTCCCATTCTCATATACCCAAGCCGCCATTCTCATATACCAACCCCCCTGCTCAAATACCCTACAACCCCGCCGATTCACATGTGCCACACACACAAACCAAACTATAATCTATTAAGAAAACAATCCCGGCAATGGACAGTATGAAAAAAAAGTGCAAGTGAAAAGCGATAGGTGGACTAGTATGGTCAAGCGACAATGAACGCAGAGAATAACCCGGAACTGATACCACAGGTCTTGTCCCCGGGAGAAACTTCCACCCAATGACTCGCTTCACAAGACGCTCAGAAGCTGCTAACGGAACAAAGTGTAGCGAGTGGCGAGAGAAAAGATGAACAGAGAAGTAAATCCCCAAAGCACCCCTCGGAAGGACCAGAAAAGGGCAACAGTCCCGGCACAACTGCTAAAGTCGAACACAAAGAGCTTTAGATAGCCCTGGGAAAGTTGACCCCCACCAGCCAAGAAAGAAAAAAGAACCCAAGAAATGCAAACGAAAACCAGCGAACGAGCGCAAACACAAGATCAGTAATTTCATACACACTCGAAAAACATATATTGCCGAAAAATTGGGTGATTCGCGTATGGCAAGGAAGGTATACTGTTCTGAATCGCCAAAACATTGGCCCTTGTCTGTCCAATCCAAATGCAGTAAGCGCGTGCGCTCGGTCTCAAGCAATCATGTATTGCGAGATGCACCTCTTGCATTTGCAATGTTCGTGCTCAATCCCAAGCAATCATGGATTGGGTCTATTGGGAGATGCATGTCTCTGCTTGCCCAAACATATGAGCAACTGACCACTAAACAAATTCCGTAACTGCGAGACGCCGCTCCCGCGCATGCACTAAACTCATTGACAAATGATTTCCAAATTCCAATTCAATGGCTGCCATGGTTCGTCCCAAGCAATCATGTATTGTAAAAGGCAAGCCTCTCATTCGCGAAACCCTGAACCTGTTTTTTCCAATCCTAAGTCAGTAGCGACTCTTACTCGGTCACAAGCAATCATACAATTGCGAGATGCCCTTCGCCCATACGCCAAACTCATTGGCCACTTTGCCTTAAAGCCAAATTCAGTAGCTACTCGTGCTCGGTAACAAGCAATCATACAATTGCGAGATGCTCTTTTCGTATACGCCAAACACATTGTCGTTGGCCACATTGCCTTAAATCCAAATGCACTGAGCTAATCATGCTGGGTTTGAAGCACACCTGCATTGGAAGATGCACATTGCTGATACGCCAAACACATTGGTCACGGTACCATAAAACCAAATTCAGTAACGAATCGTGCTCGGTCGCAAGTATAATCATGCATTGCGAAATGCACCCCTCTCATACGCCAACCACATTGGCAAAGTTGTTTTAAACTCCAAATTCAGTAGCTACTCGTGCTCCTTCGCCAGCAATCATGTAATTGCGAGATGCACGTCTCTCATACGCCAAACACATTGGCCAATTTATGTAAAATCCAAATTCAGTAGCTACTCGTGCTCGGTCTCAAGCAATCATGTAATTGCGACATGCACCTCGCTCATACGCCAAAACATATGAGCAACTTTGTTTTAAAATCCAAATTCAGTAGCGACCCGTTTTCGGTCGCCAGCAAGCGTGCAATTGTGAGATGAACTTCTCGTATACGCCAAACACATTGGCAACGTTTAAAATCCAAAGTCAGTAGCTATTCGTGCTCGGTCTTAAGCAATCATGCATTGCTACATGCATGTCTCTCATACGCCAAATTCATTGGCCACTGTGCCTTAAATCAAAATGCAATAGCTACTCGTGCTCGGTCACAAGCAATCATACAATTTCGGGATGCACTGCTCTGATACGCCAAACACATCACCCACATTGCCGTAAATCCAAATTCACTGACCTAATCGTGCTGGGTTTCAAGCAAACATGCTTTGGAAGATGCACATTGCTCATGCGCCAAACACATTGGCCACTGTGCCTTAAATCCAAATTCAGTAACTAATCTTGTTTGATATTTGTGGTGTTACTCTGAGTGCATATCCACACCGGGCGAGCTTGAAAAATATGCCCGGCCACGGTGGGATTTGAACCGACGACCTTTGGAATACTAGCCCAATGCTCTTCCAACTGAGCTACGCGGTCAGGACGGTTCGAGTAAGTGATATTTCGGAACAGAATCTAGTTCCTTCAATACCAATGTATTCTAGTAATATGAATTTTTTCTGTGTTGGTGTAGTGTACTCAGGTGAATATGATACAAATATCATATTCACAAGACTTTCTTCAGTCTTGACATTGTAAATGATAACTGTATCTAATGCTTTGCCACGTTTGTCAACGCCGCCTATAACAACGATGTTATCTCTCCATCTCACAGTTGCCATCTCACTCACTTCATACGGCAGTGGTGCCAACTGTTTACATTCATTCTTCTTTATATCATACAGTACGACACTGCTGAGGCTTTCTTGGTAAGAGCCACCAACAATCAACACATTATCACACAAATATTTCCATACAGTGATACATTCTCGGTTCTGGCATTTTTGTTAAGATCTTCGCGGTATATGGAGGAACCAGCTGCACTTCATGAACACAATCAGCAGTTCCATCAAAACCATCAGTGACTATCAAACAATTATTATACAGCACACTGCTGTGGAATGCCAACTTAGCTGGAAGTTTAACAGGACACTCACTCCAGTGGGTTGAAAGATCAGGGTTTGGGTTGATATTCATTCTGATCATATCATTGACACAGACACACCCAGAACAGTAACCTCCAGCAATTGTCACATGATTGCTGTAAACAAATGAGGTTGCCCCACAACGCTTCCCTGGCAAGGATTGTAATGGCGACCATGTTCTTTGACGCCAGTTAAACATCTCTACCGAGTCAGTTCCTAAACCTCCAGCAACAATTAAAGGAATACCGAATGGTTTTCCGTGCAGGATTGCGTGATCTATGCACGCGGGATGTTGCGAGACTTTCGGAAAGCGTAAAAATACACGAGCCGTACGCGAGTGCATTTTTACGCTTTCCGAAAGGCGAGCAACACCCCAAGTGCATGGATCATGCTATCCTGCACGGGAAAACCATTTGGTAATTGTTTTATAAAATTACTACAGTGAAACGACGCTTAACTTGTTTAAAATTACTGATGAAATGTGCAGTTCTCACAACATTCGTGAATTAACCAATCAGAGAATCGCTACTCCACGCTATTGAAAACAACAACATATGTGAACAGAACTTGATCGCAAATTCGCGAAAATATACAGCGAAAATACAGGGACTTTTTCGAAAAAATATACGAAATTTGAAATGGAAAACCTGCTAAACAGAGTGCCAAAGTAGTTTTCAAGATTCTCGACCTGAATATGTGAGAAGCGTTTGATCAACTTTGAAGCGACAGATGTTGTACTTGCATGCCATGGTCTGATGAATTTCAACGCTACGCGTTGCTACTTGCTGAATAGCAATGTATTGATCAGAAATTTATTCATACAACTAAACCAACGTCTCAATAATTGGAAACTTACTTCAAAGTCGAAAGGTATCGTACAATGAAACTTTACAATGCGAGTATATTTGTAAAATTATGTCCACGAATTTCTGTTCAGAATTTCCCGTGCAGGATTGTCTGATCCTGCACGGCTGTTGACCAATCAAATTGCGTGTTTCACTGTAGTTATTATATAATATATTTTCCTTATCACCACTAGCTGTACGTCTTCTTTTTCTGGGGTATTCTTCTTGACAAGAACGTCCTTCATTTCATCAAAACCTTCAATCAAAGCTGTTTTCAATCCTTTCACCTCATTATTCACTGTTTCGAGTTTTCCTTCCATATCTGTTTTTATATCAGCCATACCACACTTCATGTTTGTCTCCATAATCGCCATTTTCCTCTCAACATTCGCCGCTTTCGCCTCAACATTCGCCACTTTCGTCTCAACATTCGCCATTTTTGTTTCCATTGTTATATTCGTCACCATATTCTTCTCCAGATTTACAATTTTTTTCTCCATATCCGCCAGCGTTTTTGTCATTTCTCCACACGAGTGACACTTCAGCTTTCTAAACTCACAAATTTCGCTTTCGTGGTGAATAAGATCACGCTTGTTTACAGTTACACCACAGCCTTGGTTTGAACAAACGACTGGTGTAAATCAGCATGTAGCCTCGTGACGTTCAAGATGTTGTAATTGTACGACATCTTGACAACCCCTGTTCTTGTGAACGCAATGAATATCCAGTTCATTTAAAATATCTTTTACCATAACATGATTCTGCTTGCTTCGGCCAAAGTCGCTACAGTCAGTACGTCCGCACACGTAGGGCATCTTCGTGAATTCTCGAGGTGTTTCGTAATACAAGAACGGCAGAAACAATGTTGGTTTCTCGGCCACAGAACCGGGTCTTTAAGGACATTGAAGCAAATCGAACAGATGAAATTTCGATTGACTGCATGTGCTCGCAAACCTTTCTTCGTCGAAGCCTGGCACATAAGACGCCATATATTTCACGCCGTTCTTGTTTCGTTATGACAAAGCAAGTTCTGTGTTGATATCGAGGAACGAGTAAAGTCTAGAATTCAACAAGCGAATGAATTGTATGATATCCTTTCTTAAAATGGAAGGACATGAGCTAGACAAAATGGATTTAACATGTGAAATCCCGGAATCTAAATAAGTCTGAATATGCTGTGACATAGAATCAATGGTAATGCGCATCAAACGCCGACTGTGTTCATAACAAGCTTTAGTGACACGAGATGCAATCAAAATCAAAATCAAAATTAAAATTTAAAAAAATCAAAATCAAAATTAAAATCAAAATCAAAATGAGTATGTTAGTGAGATATCATACTCAACTGGGGTAGCTAATCCTGTAAAAATATACAGCGGAGATATCTAGTGGGATATAATACCGAGCCTGGTAGCCGGGGTAACTATACTGAGGTAAAAAAATCCAGCTGGACTAGCAGGTGAGACATCATTAGTGATAATGAAATATGATTGTATTTAATAGATGGTTTGGAAAACGAAAAAAATCAATCAAAATCAATCAATTAAAATCAAAATCAAAATTAAAGCATTACCAACAGATAATGGTGTAGCAATGGGAACTAAAATGGGACCCAACCATGCTAATTTGTTTGTTGGTTTTGTGGAAAAACAAATCTTCGAACAGTACACTGATCCCATCCCTGATTACCTTGGTAGGTACATAGATGACTGTCTTGGAACGCTTTATTAACTTTGTTAATAATTTTCATCCAGCATTCCAGTTCACATGGGAGATCAGTGAGACCAGTGTATCATTCTTAGAATATCCTTGTATCAATCAATGGTAACTTACTATCTACTTCTGTGTTCTACAAGCCCACTGACTCCCATAGCTATCTTCTATTTTCCTCTTCCCACCCCAACCACACCAAAAGGTCGATTCCCTTCTCTCAGTTCCTTCGTCTTCGCCGCATCTGCAGTGAAGACGAAGATTTTCAGGCCAAAAGTCTGGAGATGAGACACTTTTTTATCCAGCATGGTTATCCTACCTCCCTATTAGACACTGCATTTTCGAAGGCCTCCCAAATTCCCCGTTCTGACACCCTCACAGACCCTGTGTCTAATGTCACAGGCAACAACATCCACTTAGTATTAAACTATGATCCTTTCAATTTCAAAGTTAAAGATGTCATCAACAACAATTTCCACATTTTGAAAAACGACCCTGAAACATCTTCCATTTTCTCCGATAACCCCTTAGTCTCTTTTCGACACAGCAAAAATATCCGTGAAACCCGTGCCCATAACTCGTTAGCACAGGCTTCGACGTCACAGATAGGCACTTTTCCTTGCCTGTCGTCGAAATGTAAAACCTGTGATTTTATAGATTCCACCACTATTGTTTCGGCACCAAAATCTGAATTTCACATCAAGCACCATTTCACGTGCGCCTCCTCCCATCTCATCTGCATCTACTGCATCTCTTGCAGCAGATGTGGCATGCTTTACATTGGGGAAACTGGAAGATGTTTAAGGACAAGGTTTGGTGAGCATCGGCGTGCAGTTATTGGCAATGACGCTAACCAACCTCTTGCCAGACATTTTAATAATGGCAATCACAGTGTTTCAGATATGTTAATTCGAGCCCTCTGTCCCATTTCTGGAAGCAACGATAGCCGCAAACGACATGAAATGCCCCTCGTATCCAAACTTTGCACTGTTCACCCTTCTGGCATTAATGAACGCTTTTCTTATGTTAATGCCATCATAGACAATCCAGAAGACATGTCTTCTAGTTTGTCTATGATGCCATCTGTCCTTGCCTGTCTATAGCAGACATTGACAACCTCTATTTATTACTTTTACCTTATTCCCACTCGTGTTTTGTTTTGATTATTTTTTGTAGTAATTGTCCTGTTTATTTTTATATTTTTAATTATATTATATTCTGTAATGCGATTTACATAATATTATTTTGTTTTACACTTTGTTATGATTAAATCCATCTAATTGGTTTATTTTTTGTCACGTGATGCTTTCATACTCTTAGTATAAAAGCCCGTGCTTTT
>CACRXK020012780.1:0-14711 GCA_902702795.2 Paramuricea clavata
TCTCTGTTAATTTACAGTAAAAAGTACTGGTGCCCAAGCTGTAAAAATACCACTTATTTTCTGTTTATTTACAGTCGTTTTTCTGTCTAAATAAACAGTAATACAACTGTAAAATAACAGTATTTTTCTATTTAACATCTCTGTTAATTTACAGTAAAAAGTACTGGTGCCCAAGCTGTAAAAATACCACTTATTTTCTGTTTATTTACAGTCGTTTTTCTGTCTAAATAAACAGTAATACAACTGTAAAATAACAGTATTTTTCTATTTAACATCTCTGTTAATTTACAGTAAAAAGTACTGGTGCCCAAGCTGTAAAAATACCACTTATTTTCTGTTTATTTACAGTCGTTTTTCTGTCTAAATAAACAGTAATACAACTGTAAAATAACAGTATTTTTCTATTTAACATCTCTGTTAATTTACAGTAAAAAGTACTGGTGCCCAAGCTGTAAAAATACCACTTATTTTCTGTTTATTTACAGTCGTTTTTCTGTCTAAATAAACAGTAATACAACTGTAAAATAACAGTATTTTTCTATTTAACATCTCTGTTAATTTACAGTAAAAAGTACTGGTGCCCAAGCTGTAAAAATACCACTTATTTTCTGTTTATTTACAGTCGTTTTTCTGTCTAAATAAACAGTAATACAACTGTAAAATAACAGTATTTTTCTATTTAACATCTCTGTTAATTTACAGTAAAAGGTACTGGTGCCCAAGCTGCCAGACTAGTACTTTTTACTGTAAAAAAAAGATTTTTTTAATCAAGTTAACCGTCGTTTCACTGTAGTAATTTTATAAAACAATTACCACATGGTTTTCCCGTGTAGGATAGCATGATCCATGCACTAGGGATGTTGTTCGACTTTCGGAAAGCGTAAAAATACACTCGCCTACGGCTCGTGCATTTTCACGCTTTCCAAAAGTCTCGCAACATCCTGTGTGCATTGATCACGCAATCCTGCATAGAAAACCATTCGGTATTCGTTCAATAACTGCAATAACTGCATGTTTAATGAATAACTGTTTCTATATACAGAGATGTCCATTTAAATATTAAATGCATATATATCATTTGCAAGATCATTATTTATGTACAGCCACATATGCCTTAATTTTTCTATTTCTTACATTGTAGAATGAAACTGGAGATATAAGCATAAGTCAGCTTGTTGAAGAGTCAACAACTGGGCTGGATCAATTTATTTCACACATAGAGCACATATAATCTTCATATAACATATATTATAGCCTGAAGTCTGTACTAACTAGCCGGCGAGTGCCAGGTGGCTCTGGTACACAGTTACATTCAGGTGTTCAACACTTTGACATGTTCAAACTACGCATTTTTTAGGATTTATTCAGCAGATATTGGGGTTTTTAAATATTTTGATAACTCTACTTTCAAATTATATTAGTTTTAGTAACAGATAGTTCGTTGCTATGACGACATACGTGTACGGAATTCACTCCAAAATGGCCTTTCGTCTCGTATATTTGGAAAAGAAGCATGGTGACCAATTTTTTTTCGTGCATTATTTTACTTGGACAAAAAGCTAACAATTAGCGAAATAAAAAAGAATTCTGTAATGTCATTTTTTTGGAAAATGCGAAAATGTCATTCATCAGTAAAATTATTTTGGCATTACAGAATTTTTTATTTTTTGTAGAATGAAAGTTTTTAGCGGGAAACAACAAAACGCGGACCCCAGGTCCGTGGACTACCTTTGTGGACCTGGTCCGTGGACTACCTTCGTGGACCACTCTGATGGACCACTTGCGAGACACCAGATTTTTGGGATTTGAATTCTACACTATGCATGCAAAAATGTGCTCAAGTCGAGTTCAGTCATTATTATTATTGTGGAAACTTTACACAAAATGTGAAGTTCTGAACATGACCGTTCTAAAATATAAGTGTGCAATTACGACTTTAATGCAAAGTTTCCGAATATATGCCCTTAAAATTGGTAGGTTTTTTTCTCGATCGCTACAGGAAATGCAAGAAAAGCAGTAATCGAGCTTCAAAAATTAATATTTTTGGAAGAGGACCTTCAGGCATTGAAAGGTTATTGCAACTTACGACTTCTACAGTTCAAGTGATTTTTTAACAGTAAAATTCGAATAATTCAGTAAAATCCTTTGACCACCGCCCCACCCCCCTCCAGATTCTCCACAGTATTCCTATATTTTTTAATGGAACCCTGACTACATTTTTTCAGCATTTTTACAGACTTAGTATTCACTGTTCATCAAACAAAAACTGAATTGATTGTGAAATAAATAATGGAAATGAATAATCAGTAGTTCCCGCCATCTCGGCTCCCTAAACTCGGAATAATAGTGTTTGGTCTATTGTTCGGTAGGCGAAATTTTGCAAGTGGTCCACGAGAGTGGTCCACTGGAGTGGTCCATGGTCCACAAGTGTAGTCCATGGACCAGGTCCACGAAGGTAGTCCATGGACCTGGGGTCCGCGTTTTGTTGTTTCCCGTTTTTAGCGGTGCAATACAGCATGCAAAATTTGAACATAGGTCACCAGACAAAATAAAGAGATATAGCGCATTGTTTTTCTAAAATGCAAAATTTTAATGACGTCAGCAATTGATATAAAACGCTATAGAACACACGCAATGGCGTGATATGGCGCGAGCAACTGCTCACGTCAGGTCATTTTGGAAGTTCATTCATTTTGTTAATCTGTTTCCGCGACCTGCGCGTAAAAATGGTCACCCGGTTTTGAGTTCGCGATTCTTGAGCAGGATGTTTGTGCTAACTATATCGAGCCACCTTAAAGCCTAATGACCTCAAGGCCATAATCTACAGAATCGAGCAAATCGAACACTTTGGGGAGAAAGTTAGACTTCGAAAGTTAAGTCATAATTCGCTCCATAATTTTGCTAATCGCAGGTAAAACTGATATTGGTCTACAGTTTCCTGGAATATTCCGTTGGCCATTTTTATACAAAGGTATTACTCTTGCCATTTTCCATTCATTAGGAAAGGAGGATAGAGTTATAGCCTGATTGAAAATAAATGTCAATGAGTCTGAAATAGCTGGTGCAGCTATCTTAATAATTTTACAAGAAATTTTGTCAATGCCAGTGGCTTTATTGCTGGAAAACCCATGCAAGAGACGACAGACATGACTGGCAGTAACAGGCTGGATGCTGCAAATTCTGATTCAGCAGTTTTAGTATATGTTTCAAAATTATAATTTGAAATATCAATTTTGCTAGCTAAATCAGGTCCAATATTTGAAAAGTAATCATTAAAGCCCTCTGCAATATCTTTGGGAGTTGTAAAAAATTTTCCCCCTAGATTAATCTCATTCAGCACTGTGTTTTGCCTACCTAATAAGTTGTTTATACTTTTCCAAGCTTTTTTAGGATTGAATTTTTGACCAGCTATTTTTGAGGAATAGTGATCTTTTTTGGCATTCCTTAGTTCTATGTTTACTAACTTTACTTTGTTTCTAGACGTTTTATAATCAAACCAATCATTTTCTAGGTTTGTTGAAATGGCTTTTCTTTTTAATTTGTCCCTTGTTAATACTAATAAGTTTCTTTATATCACTTGTAATCCAAGGGACCTTTTTAGACCTGATTTTTTTGCATTGAAGTGGTGCATGCTTATCTAGGACTTCTACAAATATTTTATTCCAAATCTCCCACATATCATTTGGGTCTTCAGCAAAAAAATAAACTTGTTCCCAGTGCTGTTTGAGCAGTTCCGCAACAAATTTTTCTTCATTAAAATTTTTCATGTTTCTCATCTCTATTATATTCTCTTGTTTCTTTATAACAGAAATTTTCCTGATAGCAAATATCAAACTATGATCACTTATACCTGTGTGAATGACACCAGAATCAGAAATTTTTTCTGGTGTATTAGTAACCATATGATCAATTAGACTAGTAGTTGTCATAGTTACTCGAGTAGCTTCATCTATCAGTTGTGATAACTGATATAATTCATACAAAGACTTTATTTTCTTTGTTGGTATGTTATAATCTTTATCTGCATGGTCTTAGCAAATCACAGTTTAGATCACCCAGAATGTACATTTCCTTATTTTCATTATCTATAGCTTTGATCAGTTTTTCAAAATGATCAAAGAATTTTGATAATGCACTGGGTGGTCGGTAAACTGAACAACAAAAGGTCTGAAACAACAAAAGGTCTGCTATGTGGCTTAATAATTTCAACACAAACAGCTTCCAGTTCAGAAGGAACTAGATCATCTCTTATTTTGTAATTGATGGAGCTATGCAAGTAAATAAAACTCCACCACCATTCTTTGATCTATCTTTTCTGACAATATCATAACCATCAAGGTTAATCATATTATCTGTTATATTCGCATCAAGTCATGTCTCACTAAATGCAATCAGATCAATGAACTTTTTTGACATTGAAAAATTAATTTCAAAGATTAATTTCAAAAATTAATTTTAAAGTTGACAAGTTGTAAAGAGGTGAGAAGACAGAATGATGAAAAATGCTTCATCAAATCTGGAAAAATTCAGTCTCTATATGAGTGTGCTCATAGCTTCAATGAAAGGTGCTACAGTGATATAACAAGCTTAAAAAACAAAATAGTAGATGCACAACCAAAAAGAAAAGCACATTCGGATGTATCTAGGTACTAAACAGTCTTCAACATCGAAAAAAAGAAGGCAAAAAGAAAATAGGGCAAAGTCAAAGAAATGTCGTCTTGAGCACCAAGAAGAAAACTGTAAGAGGGTGTTTAAACTTATCACCCTTTCAACAGTCACATGCTGCTATGGAGACACTATTGATGAGCCACAGCTTAATTTAACTAGCCTTTCAAAATTGAAAAAGAATGATGTTCACTGGTTGAAATTGTTAATGGAGAAGATGTTTATAACAAGTGCTACTTCTATTATCAATCAACCATTTCTCCGACTTTAATATTGGCATTAGACAATAACAGTGACAGTGGCACTAGTGAATACTCTGATGAATACTATGATGATGATAGATGACAAATATCAATATTGGCACCATTAATAGTTGATGTTTTATAATAGTTGATGTTTAATAGTTGATATGGTTTAAACTTTAGATATTTCCTTCATATTATTTTTCCAAAATTTACGAACCTTCATTAAAATTTACAAACAAGTTTAGTACACTGCATTCATATTATATATGTTAAGCTGGATAAACTTTAATTAATAGTGTAAATTAACTCTTATCCACACAAGACCCACCCCTATGGTAGTGCACAATTTTCTCTGGCCCACCCCTTTTTGCAAGCATGAAAATGGTGGCCCACCCCCTTTTTCTCCAGCCCCCTGCCCTATAATTTATGACTGGTCCCTTAGTTCCATCTGAGTGCTTGTAAGACAAAAGAAAATTTTGATTCGGTCGAAAAATTTCGCCTAGTGGAAAACCGCCTTTACAAGAACTCAGATGGAACTATTATACAGAAATCTTTTGAATTTGAACAATAGAAATTTCGGTTCAATCAAAAAATTTCGCCTAGTGGTAAACCGCCTGAAATTTCTATTGTTCTAATTCAAACAATTTCTGTTTAGTTCCATCTGAGAGCTTCCAAGACAAAAGAAAATTTCAATT
Organism: Paramuricea clavata; assembly: GCA_902702795.2. Lineage (NCBI taxonomy): Eukaryota > Metazoa > Cnidaria > Anthozoa > Malacalcyonacea > Plexauridae > Paramuricea > Paramuricea clavata. The sequence goes on from CACRXK020012780.1 coordinate 5,606, forward strand.
CGGTCGAAAAATTTCGCCCAGTGGAAAACCGCCTTTAATGTTTTTTTTGGCATGTTCAAAATCAAATTTTATTAAGTAATAAACATTAAAACACATTGTTTGACAGGCGCTACTGTGCCAATATTTTGCAATCATTCAAGAGCAGCGGAGCAGGCAACCTCGTTTCCAGCACTTGGCAGGAGGGGGCTAAAGTCTCCCCAATATTTGAGATGGGGCTTAGCTAAGCCCCCCCCCCCCATTATTTTTAGACTAAGAGCTGAAAATAAGACAGTTCGCAGGCTAATCACGTACCGAAAGTGCATTGAAAATAAACAGTGATTGATGCATGCAAGGAACACATTCAGAATGCAGGACAGCGTGTTAGATAGTTCTATTCATCAAATATATTTCGAATTCTGCAAAAAGTTTAAATTTGGAATATGACATTAGACAATTATTTGGAATACAGTATTCTATATTTTTGGAGGTGTATTGAAGATTTTCCTCCCGAATAATCCAGACTGTGTGTACATGGCAACCTCAGGGTCTTCCTCGTTATGGCGTACAAGGGATGAGGTTGTGTACGTGGAATATACATTAGCTATAATATATAGTCTAGCTATATATAGTCAACCTGGTAGCAAAGGTAACTCTTAGTGCTATTGCAATGCAAATCCTTTATGGAGTCCCAGTGGGTGAAAATCAACAAGATCTTCATGCTTGATGTATTTTACTTCTTCACTTAAGCAAACTTGGTGAGCATTAAGGTGTTCTTCATGTTTTAACACTTGTAAAATCGTGCACTCGAATAAAACAACTTCATTTTCAGTTTTGACCATGATCTTTTTCACCAGTCCAATGAATTCCATAGTGCAAGATTGTGATGAGGACACAACCAACACCGTATCTTGTACCACCCATTTGCACCTGCAGAAAATAAGAAATATACTTTAAGGATTAAAATACACATTAAGTTGCAAGGATTATGAATAAATATTAATATAATATAATGTATATTAAATAATGCTAAATACACATTAAGCTGCAAGGATTAAAATTGTCTGGGGCCTTTGCCACTCAATGAATTAACAAGGAGGACATTTGTATAGATAGGTTCCTCATCTGGATGAGTAAATTTGTCTGGCATTACATCGACAGAGGATAAAGTTTGAGGTATTTGGGCGCACTGTAGCCTGCGTTGCTGACTGATAAAACATTGTTATATCAGTCTGAGAATTAGCCAAGGATATTATGTTCTCATTCTTGTTGTGTACCTGAATCTGAGTACTACATTCTGATGGGCTTGCTGCTATATTTTGAATCTTAAACTGCAACTGATTGGGTGCTGTGCATGTGCTAACCCTTTAAGTGGCCATGCAACATGATACGCCCTAGTTTAGTATTTTACTGTCTAATGACAGACGATTTTACTTGTCAAGTGGAGAGTGCTGCCACTCAATGGGTTAACTCAGAGATCCCAAGGATAGTGCAAAGTTCATAAGACAAATGATCAGAAAGCAATGGCTATAACAGCAAAGAAATGGCTATAACAGCAAAATCAAGTGTATCACATGTAGTATGATTCACATGATAATTATGATTCACAGTGTTTCACACGTAATGTACGAAATGGACCCATGGCCATGCAAGAATATGACTAATTAGCGGAACTGCGGAACTTGCATAACTTACGTTAGTTAATTTTTAAAAATTGCAAAATATTGCAAATTCCATATAAGAGCCATATAACTCAAATGCTGTGGGCCGTGAGATGAATAGAATATAAATACTAACAATGTTGAAAACAGATATCCAATTTTGCTAATCGATTGTAGTTTTGACAGTTTTGAAAATAAAGTACATAATTTGGCTAATCTCATACTTCAAAGTTTCTTCCAAATTCTAATTTTTCCTGGAAGGAACACATAGAATTGACATGTTTACCACTTTTATTGACAATTAAACAGATATGCTGGCGACATATAACAGAATCGTGTAAATAAACAATAAAAACGCTTACTTTATTAAGTTCCGCGGATGGCAGACGACAGGGCATTTCAGTTATAAACACATCATTACTACCGCAACTAATTATAATACCCTAAATTAAAGTATACCAGCCGTACATATGTAATGCATGAGTCAATTCCTGGAGTAACCATCCCCCCCCCCCGGGACACCCCCGGGAATTTGCCCGATAGACAGTTCACGGGGGTCGGGAATTTGTCTTTCATATATGTGCACGGGGGCCAGGTATTGGAGGACCCCGGGGATTTGACAAATGATTGCCCAGAATCCCACCCACAAATTTAAGGCAGCAAAACCTAGTTTCAGGCACGCATGTGGACACGCTGATCGTATTTTGCGCCCTTGTGGTCAAGGTGGCGTGAAATTTATTGTAAGAATAAGCGAACTATTAAAGGTTTATGTTTTATAATATTCCATAGCAGTTTAATACTATAATGTTATTAAATGACTATGATTATATGCCATTAAAAGTTTAATTAACGTTTACAGTCGATTTCACGAAACTTTGACCACAAATTCTCCGAACTTCGTTGCAAAGTTCACAAGATTGTTGCGAAGTTCATAATGAGATTCCAAACCAGTTCGTAAGCTACACATTTGATTGGCTTCTTTTACTTCATGGACCAATCAGGGACTTTGTTTACAAATTGGCTTGTGAATTCCAATATGAGCTTCCGAACTTCACATTGAACTTGCGAACTTCGCAACGAAGTTCCAAACATTTGTGGTCAAAGTTTTGTGAAATCGACTGTAAAATCGTCCCCGGGGTGGGGCATTTTCCACTCTCAGCTTGCCCAGGGGACGTGCATTAGTCTTCAAGTTGTGTCCTGGCACCCGGGCATTTACACTATCATAACCAATCAAATCAAATGCCCAGGTGTGTTCCCGGGGGGCGGGGAGGTTACTCCTGGAATTGACTCATGCATAACATGAATATGTTTTCACCCGTTCGAATAATTCTTAGCAATGAATTTTTTTAATCAGCATTCAATATGTATGTATGATGGTTATGGCAATTTGAATATTGGAATTTTAGTCCAATTTTTGGAAGAGCGACACTGTATGTAATGTTTACAACATGAGCGGCCGTGTTGTATCACATATACAGATATGACACGCTTATGATTTTTCTTTGTGTTTTCTTCATGAATTATTGAGTTTTTTAAAAATGTATTACAGCTGGGTGTGAAATGTGGCACCAAAATGCTTGGTTTTAAGTGGATTTTTGAACATATAAGGTCATAACTTCTAGACATTTCATCCAATCACCACAATATTTTCAGAGTGTATTGGTGACATACAAAGCAACAACAGAGTGTAACAGTTGGACACTTATCGTTGCCATGGAAACCGTATGACATGAAATGACAAAGAAAAAACACAGAAACTGAAATTAGATCATTTTATTACTTAAAAACCATTACAAAAATGTTGTATGACATGTTATATGTCAAATAAGTAATACTAGTTGATAAAATGTTACAAAACTGCATTACCATGGAAATATGATGACATCGTAATGATGTCATAGCTTGACATTGTAATGATGTCATAGCTATAAACAATATGCACTTAAATACATATTTTTCATCACAAAACATGAATTTTTAAAACTAAGTGTGTGTCGGATAGCATTACACGCTCAACAATACGACAGACAGCACTGTTCAGTTACCATGGTAACCATGTGACGTCATTTTTATATACATTTTAATTGCAACATTTTGCATATCTTTGCTGAAAATTTATACTTAAAATTAACTTATTGAAATATGTCGATAGTTTCATCATTGTACATCCTACCAATCCTAAACACTTGTCAGTCATCACATAGACTCTTTCCATGACAACGCTACAAATCCGATGATGTCCCAATTACATCACTGATGACATCATACTACTATTGATAACTTACTCATGTTGAGGAGGAAATCAATTATTTTTCAAGAATCATATTATTTACTGTAATACTAGCTTATCAATCAAAGATACAGTTTCAACAACAAAAACCTCTGAGCTATATATTGAGCTGGACTGCTTGCTCATTTATTGGTTATGGGAGTTGTTTCAGTTCATTGTCCAAGCTATTCCATGGTCTAACAGCTCTAAATCTAAAACTCCTCTGACCTGATAAAGTTTTGCATAAGGGAATATGCAGTAACTCCCTATTTCTGGTGACCCGTTCATGGAGTTCCACACATTTGTTAAATAGCTCACATAGATATGGAGGAGCGAGTCCATTCATGCACTATTTTCCACATACTGTCTCATTTAAGAAAGGCATACAGTTTGAATGCATTGACACTTCTAATCCATGCCTATGGTGTACTTTAAGTCGATAATGTACACTATAAGAATGAAAAGTAATAGATTATTCATCATTTGAACTAATCAAAATTTCCCATTTATCCTGAACAGTTCAGTTTACTGTTGGCTTTTCAGCACATATCAATAGGTAGAACACGCAGCCAAGTTAGGATGTCAACCCATGATCTTCCCATCCGCTCCCTTGTTTTACTTAACTCGATTACCAACTTAGTTAAAAATACAACTGTAGTCTTACCAACAACCTGCTGTTGTTTTTAATACACTCGGTATATGCAATACCTGGTCAGTAATTCCAAGTCTCAGACGATCATCGTCAACAGATGCCTGCTCATGATTTTAAAGCTGTAAAATAACTGTACAACTACCCTCTGGGTGTTTTGCAAGCATGTGGCGGGGATGATTATATTAGGGTCAAGCAGATGAAGGCTTCTTTTAACACCTTGTTGGTTGTCCTCCAAACTACAGGTTGTTTCAATTATTTTATTAAATAAACGATAACATACTTGATACCTTTCCATCACTCAGTTTTTCATCATTTTTAAACAGGGCAATCAGTTTTCTTCAGCCCAATTTTGGAAGTTCCACGAGCACATGTCCACGCACACCATTAGCTAACTTGCAAAATTACCTAAATTCAAATGAATTTCCACAAGTGAACTCGATCGTTAAACAAAACAAATTATATATCAAAAGAAACCTTAAAACATATAGTTTATGTACATTCCTGTTGTTGTAGACATTTTGCTTTATATTGAGTCGTATCTTGCTTTTCAAAATTGACTTTTCAAATACAAAGCCGTCGGCTCAAAAAGTTGAAGAACAACAGGGTTCAGAAGAATCTCCAGGCTTTAAACTTTAAGGTGGTGCTATTTTAAACCTGAATTCAGGTTGGGCTCACGTGTAGAAAATCGGTTGAAGAGGGACGGGTGGGTGAGTAAATGTGTGCTGCGTGATTTTAATGGTGGCGAAATTGCAAATATGCCCGAACTTTGATGCTTCGTAACAAAATAACTACGGCACTTCAGGCTTTGAAAATACACTCATTTTGTAGATTGAGATCTACTTTGTTTTTAAAGATTAATTTTAAAATGATGTGTCTGCTTTCTTTTGCATAATAACACGCTGAAGGTAGCATATATGAGAAAATATTAACCAGAAATTGAAGCTGTTCCAAAGTGTAACCAACTTCCGGTTGCGATCCCTAAACAAAGACGAAAAACATTTAACTTGAATACTTTGTCGTGGCTTAGGCATGTTTTTAAAACAATTAGACCAGTTTATGCTTCAATATTACTCTTTTAAAGCAGAAAGTATAACGAAAGCACAAACATGTGAGAACTGTAAGTATTTGGGCAGGCACGCAGCATATCGCGCGCCATATCAAGGTCATGCGCGCAATTAAAAAAATGGTAAAAATTACGCTTATTGGCTATACAGACTAGAATAACATTCACAAAACTGAGTAAAAAATTATGTAGAACAAAACAATTTTAACATTGGAGTTTAGACGAAGTTAGTATAGGTACTATATAAATTTAATATTTGTACCAGTAAGTATGTGTATTTACGATATTTACAAAGTCATCGTACTTTAAACATCAATGAAAATTTCAACATCGCTGTCATCTGACTCGCTTTCCGACGAGCTTGACGAATCATTGTTATCGTCAATGGTTATGGCGTCTTTCTCAATTCTACGCTTTTTAGCGGAGTTTCTTCATCCATGTGTTGCAGTCGAGTTTGACTTTGCGTGATTGTGTCAATAATAATTTTCTCCATGTAAAATTCTAATGCACGTTGAAGAATTTCCATACACTCCTTCGCCGACCAGCAGTTATTATTAAATCCGTCATTCTTTCACAACTAGTTGAAATGACGAGGATTTGTTCCGGGAAAAATTCATTTAGAATAAAAAAACCAGATGCGCGATTCCATATTCTTAAAACAAACAAGGCGCACGTTAAAAGGCGCATCTCAAGGGGTCAAGGCGCGTGCGGAGGTGCATGCGGAGGTGCGTGCAGAGGCACGCACAAGCGCCTCAAATGGCCAGGCCTGTTTACAATATGTGTGACGTCACAGATTGCAACTAGATTGTTTTTGCTTACGTCAGCTAGAGTCCTATCCATTTATTTTATTATCCATGCTCGTACCCAGCCTAAGTGGACAAGGTTTGTCTTAGTGAGTTTCACTGAGTTAGTGAGTATCAGAGCAGAATTTTGGATATTTTTGGGATCTTATAATGGACGATAAGTTGAATAAACAGCTAAACAAAGGTATGTAGTATATTTACTGCATTTTAGCAGCAACATTATTCAATAAAATGCATACTATATAAAAATTCATGAGTATCAAAGCATGTGGTGTCTTATTTGTTGTTCAAGGCTCTTATTTGTTGTTCAAGTACTATTTAAAACACGAGTAGGAGTGTTTTATGCCTGATAAAACACGACAACAAGTGTTTTTTTTAATAGCTTAAAATACGACTACAAAAGAATACTAATTAGGATGAACATTTGTATAAAGAATATCATTAATGAAGATGAGTTTTATCAGATATAAACAGGGGCTCCGGAAGCAATGTGAAGCGGCGGGGGCAGCCATTTCAAAAGGGCACTTGCTTCTTGGCCATCATTTTTCTGGGCGACAATATTTGTTAAAACTTTGCTGTATGGATACTCTTGTGGCTATTATGGGTCGGCAAACTTTGACATTAATTTTGAACAATTTTATTAAATTGCTTAAACATTGCTTAAAAATAGTTATAAATTCTTATGAATAACGCACAAATTTCAAAGTGCAGTTCTGGTAAAAGGGGCAACCTGTTGCCCTGTGCTGCCCCACACTGTTTGGGCAGCGGGGGCAGTTGCCCCCGCTGCTCCGGCGCCCCTGGATATAAAGTCATTCCATGTGACATATTATGGCTGACATGATTTGCCACAAGGTTTATGAATTATTAATGAGTATTTTAAATACTGTTTAATAAACAAGCAGGAGTGTTTTATTAGGTTTAAAGACACGAGCGCGCAGCGTGAGTGGCTTTAGACCTAATAAAACACGACCTGCGAGTTTATTAAACAGTATTTAAACATGACTACATTAGTATTCTTTATATAAAAAATACTAATGAGGACACGACTACAATAGATACTACCTTATTGGTATTCTTTATATAAAGAATACTAATTAGGAGTGTTTTATCCGGTTTAAAGCCACTGCACGTAACATATTATGGTTAACATGATTTGCCAATAAGCTTATGATTTATCAATGTTGAAGTATATTTAACCTTGATACATTGTGATTTTAACTAGCTAGTCAAGGAGCCTGTTATGATACTGGTGATGGCCAAGGTGCTAATAAATGAGAATCAAGAAAGAGAAAGCTAAAGAAGGTGGGAAAAAACTTTTGAATCTTTCTCTGGATGAGAAATGTAAAAACAGGTTAAAAGAAGAAAATTGACAATGGGAGAAACTAATGACAGTGGCAAAGACACTGAAGTCTGGGTCAGTGACCCAGATACCACCAAGGACCCTGGGGAATATAATAACTATAGTGATGAAGACATCCCACGTCTAAAACGTGAAAATGCATTTTATGGAGTTTATCCAGAATCAAAGTAAATATGCAATGATAAGCAATTTATTTTATTGCCTAATTTATGGATCTTTGTTCTTGAGCCCAAGGGATTGGTTACTTGAAATTCATCACAGTACCCATGAATTATCAGAGCATGTTCTACTACTCCAAACAACAGATGACTTTTAAAATATTCCCCATCACAGAAGTCTCTAATTTTACCTTCAGTGCTGGTATGACGTATGAGAATTGCATGCCTTGAAAAATAATTAGATCATATGGTTAGTGTGATTTATCAGGTGTTCTCATTCCTCATGCCCTATAGGACTCAGGATGGTCAAAGAGCTTTCATGTTAAAGGTTAACTCATTTGACCACACTAATTAATTTGTTAACAGAATTAAGTCACTGACTCCTGAAAAAAATATCTATATAAGCACATGTTTATTAAAGTGAGCAGTGGTGTAACTTTACTTTTTTGACCACTTGCCCTCAGAGTTCAACATGAAAATTAGTTGCCCTGAATAAAATTCACTTGCCATCAGACAATGGCCACTGAGGTACCTAGGTACGGGGTATACATGTAAATTAAGGAGACAACATGTCAACCCATTCTCTCACTACTTTATATGGCTATGTTATATTGCCTCAGATCTAGCTTTCGCCCACACTAAACAACATTTTAATCAAGCATATGCACTATAAAAAAATTATCCGACAATGAAAACATGAACTTAAAGATGCCCAGCTTTTTGTGGCAAGGCAGCTTGCCAAATCGGGCAAGCAAGATAAAGCGGGCAAGCAAGATAAAGCGGGCAAGCAAAATTGGTTGTCGAATACCTCTTTTAGACATCAACAGCACAACTTAACTTCGCCGCCTAGCATTTGAAGGCAATGGTCCACCAAGTTTTTGTATTATCCAACATTGAGTCAATAGCTTGTTGGCTTACAAGATTAAAGTGGAAGTCAAGTCCATAATGTAAACAAACGGTTTGTTTACATTTTGAACTGCTGTATTTTTTAAAATATGATGTACTGTCTGAATATCTAACACCATTTTGGTTCACTATGCTTCTTCTAAATGAATATGAAATAGACTTTATGTTCAGAAAATTTCAAACATTCGAAATTTAGGCAATGTTTACATCTGAAGATCCTCACATTGTTATGAGCAGAACCGATGCGCAGAACGGACT